>JAVTVY010016429.1:0-62998 GCA_036873755.1 Hanleya hanleyi | reverse complement strand
CCCATCCACCACCACCACAGCCGCCTAGACTATAAATAACGCGTAGTATCTTGTCATTTATTCACAACTACAATCATGGGTACAAGACGAAGACTCTTCACCGATCCGAGAGACCCTAGAGAGGTGATTACGAGTGGAGATGAACATAACAATGGTGGAGTGGCAATAATTACAAGCTTTCAGCAGGTTATTGCCGACGAGACGATGATACGGCGAAGTGAAGAACAACTGGAAGAGCTGCGGAGGGAGGTAATGGAAGAAGATGCGAGGTTGGTAAGACAACGAAGTCAAGAACAAGACCAAGAAATCAGGAGGATGGTGCTGGAAGAAGAGGATCAGGATATAACTGATGCGGATATAACTGATGAGGAAGAAGAACTCCCCTGGTTAAACAGTAACAGACCTCCAGCAAATACAACGGCTACTCAAACTCCGATTATAACGACGTCGGCTTGCGAAACCACGTCGGCTACCGCCGAAACAACAACAACAACAACAACAACAACAACACCACTACCATCACCATGCTCTTGGGCCGAAGTAACCCGCCTCAACGAACAGATTAATGGCATGAGACAAGACATTGATCAAATGGACGTTATGAGTTTAAAACAAGAAGAAGCCCTACAGAAGGAACAAAGTAAATCAAGCTGCAGTGTGTGTACAGAGGAAGAAAGCCTGTACGCCCTATTTCCGTGCGGGCATTTATGCCTATGTGAAGAATGCTGGGTGAAGCTAACATGTATAGGGGGCATGTGCCACTGCGCTGAAACGGACGAACAGCATTTAAAGATCAAGTGTCCCGTGTGTAGGAAGCAGGTAGCCGGGGTAAAGAGAATTTACCGCTCCTAAAACAAGTGTCGTAACACTTTTACAAAGGCTCTTTTCAGAGCCACCCCATCTTTCCGAAAGGGAAAACTTCTAACTCAAAAAGCACCCAAAAAATTAACACCAGCTCCCTTCACCCTTTCCTCTATGAAAAAAATTTTTTAAAAATTTTTTAAATTTTTTTTTTAACATTACAGCCCGAATAATAACGGACTGAAATTATTGAAACCAACATTACAGCCCGAATGATAACGGACTGAAATTATTGAAACCAGCACAGGGGCGTGGGACTAGAAAAGAGGGAACGGGGGATGGGGGGAGGGGAAGGGGGGAGGGAGATGTTTTTAAAAAAATAAAAAAAATAAAAAAATGAACACTAACAACCATTTTTTAATTTTCTACTATTTTTTATTAACACAAATAGAATGAACGTGTTCACCAGGGTATTGAATTTTAATACAATTATATGCTATGAAGGCGCTTCAATGCACAATGAACATAGTGTAGGAATACGTGAAGAGAGAAGCCGTATTTTCAGCTTGAGCAAGACTGGCAGATGATAATGTCTGAATGTTCCAATGCAATAAAACTTGAAAATGCTCAATATTTATACAACAAGACAATAGAATGAACGTGTTCAACTGTGAGTATTGAATTTTAATACAATTAACAGTAAAAAAACTGTGAATTTTTAATACAATTATACGCTCTCAAGCCACTTCAATGAACGTGTAGGAATACGGTAAATGTTCAATAGTTCTGCAACAAGACTTGTTTGAACTCATCATCGTCTTTCCGCCCCTGGTGCACGTAGATGTAGGTAGTAATCTCTTCACGTGGGATTTTGGGAGGGCAGGCAGCTTCCACTGCCAGGGCAATTTGCGCCTCGGTCACGGCCTGTAGTGCCTCAGTGATCAGTGCGTATGAGGGTACACTAGTGTCCACACACGTATGCTGGTTTATCGGACTGTTATTTTCACAGCCTGCACATGCTTGGATACGCAAGTGTCGAATGTGAGGTCTGATAAGATCCAGGACTGTGTCGATGTACTTCTTATAAATATAGTGAGACACCTGGTAAACCAGAGCTTGACGAATTGTAGCTGTGACACTCTGCAACTTCCGCCACGCCGTTAATTTCAAGGTGACATCCTGGGGACAAGGAACACGCTCTTGCGTATCTAACCTCATTTTCCATTTACGGATATGCACCAGGAGCTGGTCGTTGAAATAGGCACAGCTGACAAAGATGTCGTCACCCACATAAAATTTCGCTTCGTCACTCCCCTGGTCGCGAATAACCGCATCGATGGCGTAATCAAGGGTCTCCAGTTTTTGCCAGGTGTCTAAGGTCATGGCAATATGCCTACCGGGTCTGTCGTTAAAGCCCGATGCGTTAAAATGCACTTCTTCGTCTTTGACACTCACAGTTAAATAGGCTGAGAGCTCCCAAATGTCCTTGTGGGCTGCCTGATAGGCCTGCTGAATAATGTTATTGATATCCTGCACAGACATAGGAAGTTGCACCTCTTCTTTCACAGGCTCAGGCGCTTGCTGGAGTACTGCCTGAAGCACTGACTCAGGTATTTCTAAAGGTGTTAGTCGGGGTCGTTTGGGTGGTGCAGCGCGTTTGGCAGGTACACCAGACGCTGGGTGCGTACGTTTGCTAACTGTACGCTCTTCGGTGGTATCCATGACTAAGATATCATCATCTTGTATAACGTCGGCTTCAAGTAGATCTGCTAGTTCTTCATTTCCCGTGATCTTCAACCCCGCCACGAAGGCTAGAAATGCATAGGGGGTAGAGCGCAGTACACCATCGATGAGGGCTGTGTTTTGTGCTGAAGTGGTTTTCTCAGCCATGATATCTTCGACACGCTGTTTCAGAAGTATGTTTTCCTCCATAAGGAAATCACATAATTCGCCCATATGCTGCATCTCATCAATCAGACGAACACGGTACTTTCCAAGCCTCACTAAAAATGATGATGACGCCATGACTATGGGCTCAGGCTGATGAGCAACTGCTACGGTGTAAAAGTCTGGTGAATTTGCACTGGTAAAATGAAAAAAAGTAAAAGGTTCTACACAGCTCATACAAAACAGGCAAGCAGGCTGGCTGGCTGGCTAGAGGTGAAGCGGGCAGGCAGGCAGGCAGGCAGGCTGGTCAGGTAAGATAAGCCAGAGTGCTCCGCAGGGTAGTGCAATGAATACTCCCCTCCCCTAAAAATCGCCTCCTTTTATACGTTTTCTACAAGCCGCCATCTTAAGCCACCACCCACCCATCACACACCACAGCCCGCCATCTTAAACCACCACCCACCCATCCACCACCACCACAGCCGCCATCTTAAACCCACCACCCACCCATCCACCACCACCACAGCCGCCATCTTAAACCCACCACCCACCCATCCACCACCACCACACCCGCCATCTTAAACCCACCACCCACCCATCCACCACCACCACAGCCATCTTAAACCCACCACCCACCCATCCACCACCACCGGCCGCCATCTTAAACCCACCACCCACCCATCCACCACCACCACAACCGCCATCTTAAACCCACCACCCACCCATCCACCACCACCACAGCCGCCATCTTAAACCCACCACCCACCCATCCACCACCACCACACATGACCCCATGTGACACAATACTCGCTTCTGATTGGCTGGCGCGTGACGTCACAGAGGTCATATGCAAATTTCTGAGGTCAATGGGGCTCCAAATACGCTTTGTATACTACTGATACTGGGTGTAATATGCCTTGAAAACAAGAACTGTTACATTGAAAAGGCCTTGAAAACTGAAGCTTTGAAGGTGTACAAACCCTGTATATATGATGAAACTATAAAAGTTTGCTTGAAAATAGTCCTAAAGATTATTGTATGAATCCTTGGCTCCATAAAGATGAGAACTAATGTTTTCATTCATCGATGCATTTTAGTCCCACTGAATTCTTTCTTGTCACATACCCATCCGTCCTATCCATCATCCTCCGAGGCGCTATGGGTGTATAATGACTGGGTCAGCAATTTTATAAGACACACCAAACAGAGCCCCGATATTTAGAGGCGTCTGACCAAATTTCATCCGTACAGGCAGTCTATCTAATGAAACTATGTTTAGTACATTTCAATACACGAAAAAAAACTGATACATAATACTGCATGGGTTCCTTAGGTTTAATGATCACATGCAGGGCTTGTTTTCCCACTCATCCAACAGATTTCCTTAAAATATTAGCAATCTGTATAGAAATGATAGCATTGGATTCCCGTGGATTCCCATAGAGCTGGATTGCGAGAATCTAATTGGATTCCCATGGATTTTGACATAAAACAAGGCCTGACATGTGTCTGGATGATGAGTACACTGTTGAAAATCATGTTGTTATTGCATGTTCTAGATTTGAAATGTTACATAATAACAGCTGAATCGATCAACATGCCGATGGATTTTACCTCACAACCGAACAGCCTGAAATGAAGTTGTCACTTGACCCATCCACCAAGAAAATGATTTTAATGTTAAGATTTTGAAAATTATAATGGTCCCAGATATGGAACTCGTATCGGTTCATTGCTGAGTTGTGAATTAAAATTGTTATGTCTGAAATATGTATTCTTATAATGCAGGTCGAGTGTGTGTACCCATTGACCCGGAGACCATAGATCACTTTGATCCAATGACTGTTCCAGTCATCAGGTAGGGATAGATTTACATTGCATTCCTCAGTACTCTTATATTGGACAGCACAAAAATAATGATTTGCCTGATTCTGAGACCAGCAGTTTATTCTGAGAATATGCTGGAGAGTTGTCACTTTGATGTCTGTGAAGGAATGGCATGGAAGCTTCTCTTAATTTAAAAAAAAACACGTGATTTGACCGTGGATGAATCGTACAACTCGTTGGCTGGCACTCTTATAAGGAATATTCGGATAAGTCATGAGGTCACAAATATTATACGGAACTCCTAAAATAACGTGACTAATCTTCGTCCATGGCAATTTTCAGTATGAAAACATCTCAATTTCCTGTGCAAATTCAGTCAACTATCTATCACTAATGAAACCCATTAGCTGGCCTTGGGTCATGTTGGCCATTAAATCAATAAATCACTCATCACTAATAGTATTTCTGTATATCCACAATGTAAAGCGAATGGATGTTTATAGACATTCCAATTGGTAAATTCATATTTTCAAAAATCAAATCCGGTGTTTTCATTGGCTTGTGGAGAAATTGTGAAGAACATCAACCAATCAGGAAGTTTCTGTAACATTGATGACTTGCCATGTTCATACAGCAGGCCTCCCAGATTGGCATAAATCATAAAAATCATAAAATTTTGCCAAAAATGAGTAAACAGCATAAAATAGCACAACATTTTTAAAAAAATAGAAAAAATCATAGATTTTTGTTGGAAAAAAATTAGTCAGTTGATGAACTGCACTTAAAATCTCCGAAATCTGGTATTGGGCATGCCCAAGAGTTCCAAGTATGTACATTTAATGTTGTACAAAACCTGGTTCTGTGTTGGGCTATATTATTAGTGCATTAATCACATACATAGCCAGGGTTCTCTGATATCCGCTCATTCTCAACTTGTCACATATGACATTGTACCTCTCAAACCTACAATCTGTATTCACTTTGACTCTACTTTTATGAGAAATCATTCAAAAAAAATAAAGTAAAAAATAGATGACAAAAGCATAAAAAGCATAAAATTTCCTAATAGTATAAAATAATCATAAATTTTCACAAAAATTGGCATAAAATCATAATTAAAATTCCTGAAAAGTTGCTGGGAGGCCTGATACAGTCAATGATGCAAAAATTATGTCCCAATATCAATGTAACCATCGTCATATTAATTGTATTGTACTCTCTCTTCATTTTACAGTCAGCTTTGTGAAGAGCTCAACAAAGTGGAGACAACCACGGGTGAAGATGGAAAGAAAATAAGAGGTAAGTAAATTAGTTCATTTTAGGAAATGAAAGTTCTACGTATTGTTCTGAAGTGGAAATTAGATCTATGTGTTTGAAGGTGGTTTTCATTTAGAATTTGATAATGCTGAACGGTTTAGGCTCAATAAAATAAATGTCTGGCTCACAAGCACACATATGTTTATCTCATGTTTTACCTCTCAGCCCCATTGGGGCATAATAATTTCGCTGTATTCAGAAATGTTTTCTTTCCATTCTACTTCCAAAATATTCATAGAATGTTGCAAGCGTTCTACCTGATCTCATAAATCTACATATTACCTGCACCAAAACAGTTTTTCTGCAGGTGTACAGGGGGATAACCATGAAGAGAATTGAGTTTTATGTACTAAAACATGTACGTGTAGTGCAAGTTTCAATCTGCAGTTTAAATCTCCACAACTGTTCCTGTTGTCAATTACCATTTACTGAGTTGGCTTTAATTTTGCTTCAGTTGTAATTTGTGATATTTCCACGCATTGGGAACACTTATAAAGAGTAGTTTGGTATCCATTTGGGCCACTATCAGTAGTGATCTATGGTTATAGTATACAGAGGCTTTATTTTTGAATGATACACTGACTAAAGCCAATGTTTACTTGGTATATCTTCTAAATAAATGTATGAAGCTTGAAGATATATTAATGTGTCCATGCCCTCGATAAATGATAGCTATGATGAACAATATGAGAACAATACAGCATTCTCTTTGGGATTTGCACAAAAACCCCGATGAACGAAAAACTAGGACAAAAACCAACATCCAACAGTTAGTTTCAGGCCAGGACAATAAGATCACATCTTTACCATTGTGTACCCCCGTGCACAGTAGGGGGGTATACTGGATTCCGATTGTCCATCCGTCCATCCCTCTGTGTGTCCGTGCATCCATCTGTTCACCCGTCTGACATTTGTTTCTGGGCAATAACTCGAGCATCGTACAGCGCATTCTTCTCAAATTTGGTATGTATATACCATGCCACGAGATGTTCCTTGGGCTGGATTGTTAAGGGGCTGAGGGGTAGTAGCACCTCTGGTGCCTCATGTTCGTCATGCTGTCTTTTATAATAATATTTATCTCCCTTTCATAGCTCTTCAATCAAGCTAGAAATTAATTTTATTCAGCCTTATTGTTTCAGCTTAGATGAATGATTACGCTTGATGTCTTGTTCACAAAGTGAAAGTATAGCCAACTACCTAAATGTAATATCCTTGAACTTTTACCCTACTGGAGGCCACAATCCTGACCCGAGCAAAACATTTCCAAAACAGGGGGTGACAAGTCAGATCATGGTGAACCATAATAGTAGTCTAAAACTGCAGTTGATACAGTTGGAATGACCATAATTTCAGATTGATCATGCCTGAAACATAACAAAACCCGTACATAGCTTGTTATTCAGGGCTGTCTTTATGTTTTGGATCAGACTTGATATTCTGTTTGTGAAATTAATAAAAAGATAATCGAGAGTTGAAATACATCAATTTATTGCCCAAATCGTAAACCTGCTTAGCTTATGCCTAATTTCCATTAGGAAGAACAATACAAACTGTTAAAAAACGGAAGTTAAAATTAAAAGTTGTCTCCCCTAGGGGGAGTTGTCTGCCCTTAGGGCAGCTCTCTCATTCATCCCAGTGAAGTTACTATATAAGCTCTGCTCACGCCATTCCTATCCTCTTTCTCATTGTAATAAATCGAGACCTGTAGTGTGCAAGGCCGTGGAGTGAGGGGAAGGAAGGGAGGGACAATCAAAGCAAAGCAGGTTTGATTTGGTTATAAATAGTAACATTGTTTATAAATGTTTATTATTTATTGGCCAAATCGTAAACCTGCTTTGCTTATGCATCACTACCAACATATGGAGGTGGGCACCTCGGCCTTGTTGTAGCTCCAATAGCAGGCTGAGTAACCGCTGGGATGACACAGACATGGGCATAGATATGACACATTAATACTCAACAAGAGAACCCTGGTCGGTGACGCAAATGGGGTAATTCATGGAGTTGATATAGAAGATACTTATCTTGAGTGTCTCATCCATGTAGCTGTGATCGTGGCCGTGGTACAAACAATATTACCAATACGAAGGAACTCGGGCAGTTGTTTCTATGAGTATTCGATTGGCAAGCGATGTATGATCAGGGGAGAGGCGATAGCACAGCTACCCGCAGCATACACGGTGACCAACTTACACCACCCTCAGTCCACAAACCGTCTTAATGTCAACTCTCTGTACTTTAGTCCTTGAAGCTTGAACCGGTCTTGTGAGTTGACAGCGGTTGCCCTGAGTCTACTCTCCGTCTTGCGTCAACTTCCTGTACTTTATGTCAGTTCTTTGTACGTTGAACTTGTGAGTTGACCGCAGGTGACTCAGCTGAGATGATCTAGAAGAAGGTCATAGCTTTAACCTGAAATGACGCAAACAAATCTGCAGTAAAGGCAAAGATTAAAAGTCACAATTGTGTCAGGCCTTAAATGATGACTTGAGAGATGGCGGCTGGCAAACTGACCTATTACTACTGAGTAGATAACATTTATATCCAATTATTTTTAAGATGATAGTCTTTCAGTAAGGCACAATTACTAGTGCTGGAAAGGTCAGCCTGTGCGAGACACGAACCCGCGTCCTCAGAGTCCGGCACCAAATCGCCAGCAGTAAATGCAAACGGCCCAGACCACTCGGCCATCTCAGCCTCTACCTAAAATGATCACAGATATGACAATAATTCTCAACAAAAAGAACCCTGGTCGGTGATGCAGTGGGTAATTAAGGAGTAGTAATAGAAGATACTTATCTTTTGAGTGTCTTCATCCATGTAGCTGTGATCGTGGTTGTGGTACACAATATTACCAATATGAAGGAAACCCCGGCCCTGAGGCGTCGAGAGTATTTGGTTGGTAAGCGATGTATGAACAGGGGAGAGGCGATCTGCCAGCTACCCGCAGCATACACGGTGACCATCTACACCACCCTCAGTCCGCAAGCCGTCTTATGTCAACTCTCTGTACTTTAGTCCTTGAAGCTAGATCAGGTCTTGTAAAAGGAGTTGCGAGTTGACAGCGGCTGCCCTGAGTCTACTCTCCATTTAACGTCAACTGACTGTACTTTAGTCCCTGTCTTTGTACGTTGGACTCTTGAGTTGACCGAAGGTGATTCAGCTGAGATGATCTGGAAGAAGGTTATAGCTTTAACCTGAAATGACACAAGCAAATCTGCAGAAAAGGCAAAGATTAAAACTCATCATTGTGTCAGGCCTTGATAGATGGCTCGAGAGTCGGCGGCTGGCAAGCTGACCTATTACTTCTCTTAGGTGATCATTTAGTATGTGGACATGAAATTACTGAATAGCAGCGATGAAGCCGTAAGCTGGTTCACTATAGGCTTACCGCACACTAAATCTTACCCAAAGAGAACCCAGGTCGAAGACGCTGAAGATACTCGTGGATTAAATCAAAAAACTTGATTGTAAATGTGGTACACCATACTCAATAGAATAGTAACCATGTCTAAACCATACTCACCGATGAGACGGGTCTTGTAAGTTGGCTGACTGACCTATTGAGATGATCATGTAGTATGGTGGGCATAAATGACTGAAGATGATGCAGCAAGCTGGCGGACTTGCTGCGCTGCTGAGAAATGCCCCCCCCCCCCTCTTTTTTGCAAGTTAATTGACCACGTGCTGGGCAGCCACCAGCGATCCAAACGTGATCATTCTATCTGATTACACTGACAAATCTCTCAGATAGAAATTGGTGAACGTAGGATTTGCCGTCCATGCACAGGACTGGACAATGTCATGGAAGGACAAGTTCATTCATAAAGGCCATGACGTAGCGATGGCACGAATTTCATGAGAAGAAGCAGTAGATAATAGTGGGGGAGTGTTCATGGCAAAAAGATATGACCACTTTATGGTCTTCCTCAATCACGAAGCAATGGTATTCTTAGTAACGTCGTGATATAGCTGAAAAAATGTTGAAAGCGACGTTAAACCCTATTCACTCACTCACTCTTAGTAACGTCACGCACTGCAGACGGTCGAAAAGACAGGAGCACGCTGAGCACACGGACCTAAGCGAACAGACTCATTTTGGCGATGAACTCAGGAATGGATCGAACGGAAATGCGAGACCAATCCGCCGTCCAGGTAATAGATGATCTCTGAAGAGCATGAAGTTCAGGCACTCTAGACGCCAAAGCAAAAACCGCCGGCAAAGCAGTCTTGTAGGAAAAACAGCCTCGAGAGAGGCGGACTATAAAGGTTCAAAGGGCGGACGAACCAGAGCACACAGAACCACACCAATATCCCATTTCGGTAGCAGCCGGCGAGAACGGCGAAACTGTAAAGCGAAAGCCCGAATGAGATAATGTCGTTTAGACTAATGACGATGCCGGAAAACCCTAGCCCAAGCAGACCGGAAACCTTAAAAGGTGCTGATTTGAACTTCATATCACGATAAAGGTGAAGGAGGAAGTCAGTTACAGGGAAAAAAAGGAGGCAGAGTCAGGAAGGGCATCACATTCTCGGCTCCAGGACGAATAAATCCACTGCCGTGACCAAACCCGAAAAACCAACGTAATGAGTAAGGTCCTGTATAGAAATGAAAAACTCTATCAGTTGATGACAGAACTAATATGCCAAAGTCTAAAAGACTGGTCCGACGGTCTATACGAGGACAAAGTACTTGATGGAGAGAGTCGAAAAACTGTCCCCCAAAGTAACGACGAACCTAAGTAAACCTTAATGTGAAAGCCCCGAGATGAATTGATACAAGGGGAAGGTTGACTCTGAACGGAAGGAGTTCCACTCCCACCGACGACCGACGATGGTGAATCGTAGGAAACGCCGAAAAACGAGGATGAATGAATATAAAATATGCATCTCGCAAAAAACGATGGAGGTACAGAAGAAATGACGTGAAGAACGGCGTTATGGCGTACCGGAACGTCTAACAGATGTACGAGAACGACGCACAAGTGTATGAGAAACGCGTGACGGCGTAATGGAACGTCGTCAAGGTGTAACAGAATGACGTAATGTGTAAAACGGGAGAAACGTTGTGAACGGCGTAGTGATTTCCCCATTTGCTTCAACATAATGTACATACATGCTCACAATGGAGCAGGATACAAGCCTATAAAAGTACGAGAAACGACGTAACGGCGAGAAACGACGTACAGGCGTACAAGGACAACGAGACGATGTAATGGAACGTCGTTGAGGTGTAATGAAATTAGAAACGCAGAGGAGATGAACACATTAAATGTTCCTAGCGATAATCACAAACGTAACTCCGCTGGTAGTAACATCACCGACATCCAGAACAAAGAGATTTCGACGTAAACTAGAAAAATCCTCAAAGAATTTAAAATTCCCGAAGAGAGGAAATACATTTGAAGTCTAAAGTAAGGTCATTAAATTTCAGAATATGAAATGACCTAACACGAACAAGCTGTCGAGAAGAAAAAACAGTAAAGAACATTGCTAAAGAGCAGTCTGTTGTTCTTGTAGACTGTACCGGTAATCATACTCGGTAGAAAAAAACAATAGAACACTTCACGAATTTGCGTGTCATCCTTGCGCAGGGCTCAAAATACAAGAAGACCGCTCGATGAAATAGTCTAATGCTGTCCCAGGCAGAAAATTGAGAAGTCTCAGGCTTGATCCTAGCCCGGCCCACAGACCAGGAGAAGATCAATAAAACCTCCACGTGTCGTCGAACGAGAGTATTTCTAAAGATTTCCCGAAGAAATACACTCACACTCAAGCTAATAATTATAAATTTCTCAGAGAGAAGAAATAAAATTAATGCTCAACCCAATCTGAATTGTAAGTGTAAAACAGTATACAGATGGGCCAATTTGGTGTGAAAAATAAATATATCACAAAGTTTAGTAACAGAAATTTGTGTTTCAAAGAATAGCACAGTTTCACAATAAACAAACACCAGTCATTCGTTTTTGAGGAGTGTGATTACATCACACTCTTAATCACACTCCTAAAATTGATCCAGGTGAGTAACCACTTCTCTACAAACTCCTTTGAATGCCTTCGGGAGTGTGATATACACTCCAAGAACCACCCTAGGGGAGCGATTTACAGCACTCCTGCTATTATCAAAAACGAAAAACTGAAACACGTGATCTCTTTTGTTGTTCAACACACCCTTAATTACATAAAGAGAGTAGTAAAGAAGCTCATTAAAATGTAACAAAAAGTCGTAGTGTATAGGCTTGGGTTGCGGCGACGAACACAAAGGCAAGAACAACATAAGGGTGAAAGGCAGAGAAAAACCTCTGTAAGTTCTCTCTTGATCACAGGATATCAAATAAACATAATAATACTTGATATAACAAGAGATTACATTTTGGTAGGAACAATGAACTGAATGCATGAAAGTGAAACTACCAAAAACTGCAAAGTCCGAACAGAAGACAACAACAACATGGAAATTGACGGACTGCTTATAAAGAATCGGATCTCTCCGGCGGAGAAAAACGAACTTCTCGCGTCAGGCGGGGATACTTTCACAATACCACTGAAGATTTACACAAAATTCAATGCATAAAATTAATCCTGTTCGTTTATCGTACAGATCACGACAAAAATATCCCAGCCACAATAGGCTCACATACTGACCGATAACAAAACGGGGTCGCGAGAGCCCGGGCTTAGGAGCGAATCCTTGAGAAAACGAGTTTGAACAAGACAGACCACTTATACAAAGTCCCACATCTAACACAGCGGGCCGAAACTCATTGTCCGTGTGGAGACCGCGATATTGAAAACACACTGTCAAGCAACACGCATGACTGTGTTCTTAGTTGAGCGCGGGATCTCATAGAAAGCAGTCAACAATTATATCCAATTATTTTTAGGAAGACACTTTCTCAGTAAAGCACAAATACTAGTGCTGGATGGGTCGGTCACGATCGACTTTTAGAAACAACGTCGGACGTTCATTTCAAGATATAGAAAGATCATGCTAAAAAATTTGAAATCACCGACAAGAGCAAATTATTTTAGCGACTTGCGTCCGAAGGCACTAAACACGTGGCTGACGGTAACAAACCGTGTGAGGGTCTAAGCGAGTTCAAAAATTGCCCACACGAGCGACAAAAATTTAGAAAACAACCGGGATAGAAATGTCAGACAAAAATTATCCCAGCAATATTATTTATTTAACCGCAATAGACAAGTTTAGGAGAAAAGGTTGATAGACCTTCTCCTAGATTTATGACAAAGGAGTAGGTGAGCTGACATGCGGTGAAGTCGAATTCTTTTGTCCGATGAAGACAATAGAACGCTGAGCCTGGATCCAGAGGCCTTTGTTGGATTGGACAATGAAACCGGTTTGACAGGGACTCCAGACAACGCAATACCGGTGGAGGTCAGACTGTCTAAAAGTTGAATATTATCTTCTTGTAGAACGAATCTTCCAGGTCGACGAATCCCATTAGAAACACTCCGCACACGTGGCTTGCCGATAGCACAAAACTTTACAAGCAAAAACAAACCGTGTGGTCGTCCAAACGGGACAAAACTTGCCCACACGCACGACAAGAATTAGAAATCGGAACAGAAACCTCAGACATAATTAATGCAAGAAGAATTTCCCGAAAAAGAAACACGTCAATCTTGAAAAAGGATAACCGGCGGTTACAACAGCAACACAGCTGTATTGCTTTAACATCCCTCTGTGTGTCCGTGCATCCATCTGTTCACCCGTCTGACATTTGTTTCTGGGCAATAACTCGAGCATCGTACAGCGCATTCTTCTCAAATTTGGTATGTATATACCATGCCACGAGATGTTCCTTGGGCTGGATTGTTAAGGGGCTGAGGGGTAGTAGCACCTCTGGCGCCTCATGTTCGTCATGCTGTCTTTTATAATAATATTTATCTCCCTTTCATAGCTCTTCAATCAAGCTAGAAATTAATTTTATTCAGCCTTATTGTTTCAGCTTAGATGAATGATTACACTTGATGTCTTGTTCACAAAGTGAAAGTAGAGCCAACTACCTAAATGTAATATCCTTGAACTTTTACCCTACTGGAGGCCACAATCCTGACCCGAGTAAAACATTTCCAAAACAGGGGGTGACAAGTCAGATCATGGTGAATCATAATAGTAGTATAAAACTGCAGTTGATACAGTTGGAATGACCATAATTTCAGATTGATCATGCCTGAAACATAACAAAACCCATACATATCTTGTTATTCAGGGCTGTCTTTATGTTTTGGATCAGACTTGCTATTCTGTTTGTGAAATTAGTAAAAAGATAATCGAGAGTTGAAATACATCAATTCGGAACAAAAGTGAAATTTTACCTAAAATCGGGTCAGAGTAGATGTGGTGGTGGTGTTGGATAGAAAAGTAAATAGATATGTGAAACAATATCAAAATATATCTTTCTTTTTTTTTACCATTCCGATCAAGGGAGACAAAGGTACCGGAAGTAGTGTTCAGAGTTATCCCCACTTGAAAAGTGCCTTCTATGCACTCGAAAAAAGCCATCATCACTAGTCTGTATTTTTGAGGAATGGTTGTTGCAAAACATCACGAAATATGTTTGGTTGCTGGCTTTTCTCCTGTTCATTTGTGGAAACAATGAATGAACCAGTAGTTAAGCTAACCCCAGGATTGTGAACATGCCCATTTATCGTGTTCAACCCAGGAAGTAGGACAATGGACACGGTCACACCCATTCCCGACACCAGTGTTCAAGTGAACATGCTCATTATTATGTTCAGAATTTTTCTTCAAAAGGGCAGCATGGTTTGTCTGGCACAGGAGGTAAATTAAAGTGCCAAACAAATTAGGCTCTCTGACGATCCATTGTGATCACCAGTGTCTGTGAGCCTAATTTTCAAAATTCCAAATTTTTTTGAGGTTTTGGTTAGGTTTTTGTTAGGCTTAGGGCTTTGCTAGGATATGTTTGTTTCGGTCATCGTCGCCGTGTGACCGATAAGGTTAGGTGCGACCTGAAACTCCAACCAAACATTTTTCTTCAAAAAAAAAATGCTTTTGTCAAAAAAAAAGCCTAGCCCAGTAAATTGTCCAGCTGTAATGGGAAACCAAAATATTTTTCCACTTGGCCTAATACATCGATGAATTATTTCTTGTTTCAGATTATAAGAAGACCTCATTGTGTGCCTGTATGGAAATTTTTAATCGATTTGTCCTAAAATTGGAGAGAAGCTGGAAAGGCAAATTAATAGAACAGAGTGGTAAGCACAAGTATGGATGGGCAGATGGATGTAGTGTTAGTCAGAAATTGAAATCAGTGTGCAGAAATTCTGAATTTTATGATAGTTTTAGCCAGAAATGATTTTAGATTTCAAATTTATTGAGATGATTGATTTTTTGAATTTTAATAGGATGATTGGTTCTGTTAGAATTATCAACTCATTATTCGGAAACATGTTCACTTCATTCTTATTCAGTGATTATCTAATGGGCCTTTACAAACTGTTTGATTAGCTGGAGATTCTTCCAATTGTCTCCACAGGTCCATGAAAATACAAGATTTTCTTTTGAAAATTTGATCCGACCAATCAAATGGGTTAAATCAGGGAAGATATCCCTTAACGTACTGAAGTTTCTATACAAGTCTAACGATGCTGGTGTACGGGTTAGACACACCGGTTCTCGTCAGATCACCGAAGTTAAGCAACGTTAAGCTCGGTCAATACTTGGATGGGTGACCGGGTGCTGTACTGGCTGGGCTGATCAGTGTCCAGGGTAATAGGAACTGTGAGCACTCTCATGTTTTGGTACATGTAGGCACCATCGTAATATGACTGAAACAACGTTGAAAACGACGTTAAACCCTACTACTCGCTCACTCACTCTAACGATGCTGAATGAATACATCTGCGACATAGAGTCCATCCTCTTTATAATGATCACATTTGTTCCAGTTAAATTTGTCGTTATAAGAATTTGCTAAATAATGAACAGAGAATAAAATGTATTTAGGTACATTGTTTCTGTAAACTTTGTCATTATAATGAATTTTCTGTTGTAATGAATGCCGTTATAGTGAGGGTTCACTGTACATATATAATATTAATTTATGGCCTCATCTTGGACATTCGAAATATCAGAAAGCATGATCCTGTGACAAAGTGTTTTGAAGATATTTTTTCTATCATCTGCATATATTTTTCATGTCTTTTTCCCTGCAAATGCAATTAAACTGTTTTTCTAATGATTCCTCTTTTACAGACATGAAGAAGGAATTCTAAGCTTTTCTTTGCCAACATCAAACAGTTTGGATGAGAAATGACTCGGTATCCCGCATGGACCTTGATGAATGTACAGTTGGACTTTGCAGAACAAACATTCCATATTGGTCTCCAGAGCTACCATGTTTATCAGCATGACCTTGACCTTTGTCTTCCACTTCAAAAACTACAGTCTCCGGTCTACTTCCTCACAATAGTGCAATTTTCTGTAACATTCAGAAGGACTAATCGAAAGACAGTAACCTTTGGAACACATGGAAGTTTTAAGTCATCACGACTAAAGCCTGCTGGAAATGCGATCAATGAATGTTAATTGGCTTGAAAAAGGCTACCAGACAGAAAAGAAGGCCCCTACATGAGTGAAATGACCAAGAAAAACAGCCCAGACATATTGTTGTGAATGGGCAATTCCCAACTATATTTCAAGTTAATCCCTAGACAGTGTTGACTGGTCTCGATGGCAGCGGGAAGTGTACAGACACCCAGGTGACCACTTGAACTGTGTTTCGCCATTCAGTTCGGGAAATTGCAGAATTCAAAAACGTTGTCGAATTCAGGAACAGTTGCTCAATTCGGAAACTAAAAGATTCAGCATTCGGCAACGTTCCCCAATTCAGAAACAAGACTATTATATTTTTATATTTTAATATGGAAAGACTTCTTTGAATAGAAACCCTCAAGACTGGAATTCTTTGTCGCTTTGCTCATTCAGCCTTCCACAGATTTCTTGTCCTTCATCTGCTGGCTGTTCTCTAAGATCTCACAACATCTGGTGGTACGGTGGTACCCAGAAATTTGGAACAGCGAATTGGGAAAATCAATTGAAACTGCCAATCAAGCTACGTACGGTGAATTCTCTGATAATACAATCGTCCTATTTAAATTCAAACACCCCCCATTTTGTAGTCAAAATTCAATCAGGCATTTAAATAAATTTGGTCACCCTCTAATATTGTTAAAATAACAAAGAAATAATTGATACCTGCATCATTTTGCACCATTTTGTCAACTTCCTGTTCTGATAAATGAAATTGAAATCTGCAGTATGTGCTATTTTGTGAAAAAAAGGTTTAAATTGAGTCATTTAGACACATATAATACATTTAGACTAGATATACGGAGTTTGATTATTCACTGTGTTCATGTCTCTGTTTATTCAGTCACTTTGTCTTCTGCAAGTTCCATGTCATTTACTACATTGTGAACATAAATGTATAACAATATCTCAAATTCAGGGTTTTCCTGAACTACAGAACTATAGTAATTTTGGTAACTGCAACGAGTAATATGTACAGAAAATTTTACTCAGATTGTTTTGTGAAGTAGTGTTCATGCTGCCTACCGCATTTGCTCATTTTGAGGCTCAGTCATAACAGGTGAGAGAGAACAACCTCTTCAAAATGGAGATATGAAAGGTCATTTTTGATTAATAAATCTTGATTTCTCCATCATAACACCCCCAAATCTTCAGGTGATTTGACTTATATATTGTTGCATGACGTAGCCATGAATTTCCAGTGAAAGTCTGCATAGTATAAATTTTAAGAGAAGAAAACATGTCATCTATTATGCAAATTAGATAGTTGACAATTGTTTTTTCAAGTGAGTGAGTAGGATTGAACGCCGTTTTCAACATTTGTTCAGTCCTCTCAGGACGGTGCCTACATGTGCCAGAACACGAGAGTGAGTGTTCACAGTTCCTATTATCCTGGACACTGATCAGCCCAGCCAGTACAGCACTCGGTCACCCATCCAAGTGTTGACCGAGCTCAACATTGCTTAATGTGAAAAAACATCCGATGCGGATAATATATGTTTGTGGTCGCCTATGGCGGATGTCTCGTCATTCGATATATTCTTGACTTTATTGGGCAATAACGACCTTCTTAACCTCCATTTCGGAGAGGTAGTTATCTCTAATCTGCATAAGGATAGGAAGATATTACTAGATGTTCCGGTACTGTTCACAATTATTTGGACATACAGTAGGTCACCAGCTCAAAACACCATTTCAAATGGGCTAACTGCAATCATCTAGACACTGAACCACCAATTTATATGATGCTTTATATTGTCCAGAAATATATAAATAAATAAAAACTTTTGTCTACAGGACATTCTTCACCTTGTGTTGTCTTCTGTTTTAATAATCCTCTTGAAAGTTTACCTACATGAGAGAAAATTGTGTTAATTGCTCTCATGCCCAGAACAGTGCTATTTCGGATTGAGGATGAAATTGGATGAACGACTGCTTGCTTAAAGTTAATTAAAACTTCATTGTAAATAGCTCGTTTGTTTCATTGCTCGTGAGGTTATTGTTCAACTGTCCACATTACGATCGGCAGTTATATAAGCCAGGGTGGGTCATATATGGACCAGTATTGAATTTTTGTTATGGTTTTAAGGGTGGTGCCTATTAGTGCTCAAATTTATTGTAAAAATTGAAACCAAGTTAACACAATAGGAAGCTTCAAGGTGAACAAACCCAGTCTTATTCTAACTAAAGTTTACTCATCAAAAAATATCTATGTATTAATTTGTACTGGAGGATCCATAGCCTTGTTTCTAGTGTACAAGACTTTGCCATTATATATATGCATTATGAGTAGTATACAGCAGTGAAATCTCCTCTTATTTCTGGACATGGGTGGGAAATGTGGGAGGTGTCATGAAATCCCAGACGTTGGGTGGACCTTTGACCTTGGGTTGCTATGGCAGCACATGATAAGCTGAGTGGATGCAAAACAATGTAAAACTACGATTTCCCGAAAATAAAATGTGGGAACAGACCTCGCACCTAAACATGGGGAAAAATCTTCTCATAATTATTAATTAGAGATGCATTATTATTGCAGGTCAATGTAAAACTAGGATTTTGGTGGAAAAATGGACTTCACACCTAAATATGCAGAAATATCCAGCCCGGACTGGCATGATTTGAACTGGAAATGCGGTCATGGTGTGTATGCGCAGTCGAGGAGTAGTAGCGAAAAATGGCAGAATTGTCATCCTTGCTCTAAATGGGCTGTGCAGGGTGTTATATTGAAGCGCTCCATGGGCTGTGTGGGGTCCATTTTGAAGCTCTCTTGGGTAGAGTCAGACAGGTGTTTTTGGTTGGAAGTTTAGTCATCCTGCGCATGGACAGTGGTATACGGTAGATAGATGTCAGTTTCAGAAGTGTACAAGTACTGGACATAGCAGAATTGCACAGTATAAGGGTGCACAGGGGAGTTTGTGAGTGAGATAGAGGCTATCCGGGGTCCGAATATACTGTGTCATATTGAAGCGCTGAGTGTCTTTACCATGACAGGTAGTTTGGACAGGGTATGATGTTATTGGTGATGCCATCAGTAGTAGAGTAAGTGCATGGAATGAAAATTTACGGGTGAATAGGCATTGTTTGGACGATATTGGGGTAAATCTCATCCAAATATGTCGTGCAGGGTGTCCTATTGAGCTCTTGGCATTTAGACTATGACTGGTTTGAACTGGAAGTGACATCATGAGTAGTAGAGAAAGCACACATACAGTCGGATTAGATGCAGACATGGGACCAAGCGGCAACCTACTTTTCTAGGCACTAACCCATAGGAGTGGACATGTTGAACTTGGGACCCCGTCTCCACGATGAACACTACGGTGTTATTTGCTCCAGTTTTATAGCAAAATAAATAAAATACCATACAAAATTAGGTTTTAGTTCAAGAGAATGCGCTTTCCCCTGCTGGACTTGAAAACGTCAAAATTCAATGGAGAAATCGTCTTATTTCGATCGCATCTTGAGTTGTACTCGGCCATTTGCAATGTTTGACCTCTCATTGGAAAGCATGACCTTTCCCCTTTCTTTATATGACATAACATGGGACGGATGGCGAAAATAAAACGGAGGATACGATTGGATTGAAAATGATGTAATTCCATTTTTCCAGCCACTGTTGATCAGGAAATTCCTCCTTTCATCTAGGAGCACCCTCTAAACAGGGGGTAAAAGCACAGATTAATGCGATGTAATAAAGATCTATTTACACATAGCACATGGCTATCAACATTTGATAGCGATACTACATTACATGCGTCGCGAACTAGCTCTCTCTCTCTTTCTCTATACTACGTCCAAGATCAATGAAGCCCTTTTTATCTCGCCTTACGAAGTAAAGGGGAGATATTGTGAGGGGGGAAAGAGGATGTCGTCGTCGGTGTCGGTGTCCCCTGCCTGGAAATGATAATGTTTTTGGTTTAGCAAATTAAAAAAAAATCTAGAAAAATTAGAAAAAAATATGGGGGGTGGGTATGCCACCTGGGGGTACTACCCCTGGGGTGCTCCAATGTTAAAATTCCTATGATATAGAGTTTTGTGTTTAGCTGAAGTGCACATATACATCTGTACTTAGAAAGTTTGTTGCAGTTGTCAGCAGTCATTGGATGATTATGAAACTTGGTACACATGTTTCTTATGATTAGAGGATGTACCTGTGCTAGTTTTGAGAAGAAATATTAATTTTTCTCCAAATTATGGCAAATGAATGAGTTTTTCTGTTTAGGTAAATTGTACATGTAGGCCTCTACATGTATACATGTACATGGTAAGTTTGCTGCAGTTGTCAGCTGTCACTGAATGATCTTATGATTAGAGGATGTACCTGTGCTATTTTTGAGAAGAAATATTATTTTTTCTCCAAATTATGGCAAATGAATGAGTTTTTTGTTTAGGTAAATTGTACATGTAGGCCTCTACATGTATACATGTACATGTACGTGGTAAGTTTGCTGCAGTTGTCAGCTGTCACTGAATGATTATGAAACTTGGTACACATGTTTCTTATCATTAGAGGATGTACCTGTGCTATTTTTGAGAAGAAATATAAATTTTTCTCCAAATTATGGCAAATGAATGAGTTTCCTATTTAGGTGAAATGTACATGTAGGCCTCTATATGTATGCATGTACATGGTAAGTTTGCTGCAGTTGTCCGCTATCATTGGATGATTACAAAACTTGGTACACATGTTTCTTATGATTAGAGAATGTACCTGTGCTATTTTTGAGATGAAATATTAATATTTCTACAAATTATGGCAAATGATTGAGTTTTGCGTTTAGCTGAAGTGTATATGTACATCTGTACAGCACAGTTTGCTGCAGTTGTCAGCTGTCATTGAATGATTATGGAACTTGGTACACATGTTTCTTATGATTAGAAGATTTACCTGTGGCATTTAGGAGATGAAATATTAATTTGTGTTCAAATGTTGAGGGTTTTGTCTAAGTAATTTGCCAATAATAATGTATATACATGTACACCTGTACACCTGTACATGGAACGTTTTCTGAGGCTGTCAGCTTTCATTGAATGAGTTTGACACTTGCTACCCAAGTTCAATGTGATTTGACGATGTGCATGTGCTATTTAAGAAATATCACATTAAATATGAATTTTTGTCCTAATTATTGCAGTTTAGACTTTGTACCTTTCCATTGATAAGGTTTTTGTTGGGCAAAACTTTACATGTAGATCTGTACATCGAAATTTGTTGAACCTTTCGTGGGATGATTATAATACTTGGTGGACATGTTTCATGTTTTCCTAGGTCACAGTTCTCTAGCACTAATCCCACACGGGACTGACCTATCCAGCTGTATTCCCAAATGGCATTGGCCTATCCAGCAGTAATGCCACACGGGACTGACCTATTCAGCAGTAATCCCATACGGAACTCATCTATCCAGCAGTAATCCCAGACCGAACTGGTCTATCCAGCAGTAATCCCATTTGGGACTGGCCTATCCAGCAGTAATCTCATACAGGACTGACCTATCCAGCAGTAATCCCAAATGGCACTGGCCTATCCAGCAGTAATGCCACACGGGACTGACCTATCCGGCAGTAGTCTCAGACCGGACTGGCCTATCCAGCAGTAATCCCATATAGGACTGGCCTATCCAGCAGTAATTCCACACGGGACTGGCCTATGCAGCAGTAATCTCACATGGGACTGACCTATCCAGAAGTAAGATGACACTGGACTGCAATATGCAGCAGTAATCCCACATGGCACTGACCTATCCAGCCATAATTCTACATGGGACATACCTATCCCGCTGTAATCCCACACAGGTTTAGCCTATCCAGCAGTAGTCCCACATGGGACTGGCCTCCCCAGCCGTAATTCCACACAGGATTGCCGTATGCAGCAGTAATCCCACACTGGACTGCCTATGCAGCAGTAATCCCACACGGGACTGACCTATCCAGCATTAATCCCATACAAGACTCATCTATCCAGCAGTAATCCAAGACAGGACTGGCCTATCCAGCAGTAATCCCACTTGGGACTGGACTATCCAGCAGTAATCCCACAGGGGACTGGTCTATCCATCAGTAATAATACACGGGACTGGTCCATCCAGCAGTAATCCTACACGGGACTGGCCTATCCAGCAGTAATCTCACATGGGACTGACCTATCCAGCAGTAATCTCACACTGGACTGCCCTATGCATCAGTAATCCGACGGCACTGATCTATCCATCGTACATGGGATTAACTTATATGCCAGTAATCCCACATGGGACTGATGTTATTGTCTGTACCAGATAATCTGTTCCAGACATTATTGTCTGTACCACATCACCTATTCCAGACGTTATTGTTTGCTCTACATGTATGCTTTCAATACTGCTGCACCTTCGGCGGATGACCCCGCAAGGCGAGATGTTGGTCGGGGTTCTCAGAACGCTTGTTACATGCTGGGCGTAGCAGAGCAACCGGGATATGTTCTCAAGTTGGTTCAGGATTGTAGATTTTTTCATGATGTTTGGGATGAGTTTACTAGAGTCGAATACAACTTCTGTCATTGTCACTGGGTCAGATCTGGCTTTTGTAGCTAGATCGTTAAGCTCTGCATCCGTCGGGAGGTTGAGAATTTTGTTGATCTGTGGGTCTCGTATGTTTTCAAGATTTCTGCACGTCACGATGAAGTGGGGTCGATCCTCAGGGCCGTCAGAACTCAGCAGGCGAGTTGGATCCACAGAAAACTGTTTGAATTGGCTCGATTCTCCTGGAGGATGTAGCAGCCGGTGAGTAATTTGGCATCGATTGTCGCTCGCTGCACATCACGGGGGGGGGGGATGAGTTCACCAGAGACCAGATATGGCGTGGCTTCTTAACACCACAGATTTTGGTGTTCAGGTTAGCGAGGGTGCTCTTCCTTGAAGCTTCACTCCGTAATAGATCTGTCCAGTAACTGTCGATGGCATTTTTTGGCTTGTGCTTAAAAATCACTGGGTGGGGAGTTCAGAAGAATCTCGACAGGAGGCGAGAGGTTGTACTTGGCGAGGATTATTTTTAAAGCAGAGAACCAAAAAAATTAATTTGAAAATTTAATAATTCACTTTTAGGGGACAAAACATTTATACAGATATTGAAAGAAAATATAAATCATCTTAAAACTACCTACTGTGCCACGCCATATAACCCTGATTTTGTTGTATGTTCATCTTTTGAACAATTAACTTGCTGTATAGATGATCCACTTCTTCTAGCCACTTTTCTGGTGAACCCATTGGGGTAAAATAATATCCTATTCCATTTCCAAAAAGACAAAGGCTATCGAGACTGAAAACGACTGTGAGAAAATCGAAAACCTAGAGAGTAGATTGACCGAAACTGGACTGGATAACAAATTGGTAGAAGAAGTCAATCAAGCCAAATCAGAATTAGAGGAATTGAGGAAATCTAGAGTGAAGGGAACCAAAATTAGATCAAAGGCGAGATGGTACGAGCGGAGTGAAAAATCAGCATCGTACTTTTTGAAATTAGAAAATTGAAATTTTGTTAGTAAATCTATACAAGAATTACATACAGACGACGGTAGCAAGTTAACAGATATACACGAGATATTAAACGAACAGAAATCATTCTATGTCAATTTATATACAGAGCAGAAAGACACAGAGAGGGATGATTTAACTTGAACGATCTTTTAAACGATTGTGAGGCACACAAAAGCTACTAGCTGAAGTAAAAATCTAGAAGGTCCAATAAGATATTGGAAACAGCTCACCAATTACCAGTATACAAGTTGTCAGAGCTTTTCCATCATAGCTCTCTAGATTTGTATCTAATACCGCTTATGCCGGTGCTAGGGATCGTGTGGTCATATCATTCAAGTTGCCCCATGAACAGATACAATAAAAGCGTACCTGAGATACAACACATATCTCGAATCGTTAGATTCTTGGTATGTGCTTTAGAATAGGTTTACCAGAAGACTATTCTGTGAAGTCATATGACGCAGTCAGTATGTCGGCACCTCTTCCCACTTCCCTTATATGTGTTGTAATTTTTACCTGTATATGGCGAGATTTTGCTGGTGGACGTTTCGTCCCCGAGGCCCGCCCCCTGTACAGACCTTTTGGTCTTTGATGTATGTTGGCATTTGTGGGAAGTTGATGCTGGGTCGACATCGGGCCTTACAGACTAGTCTTTTGTGTTAATTGCCGTCATTTACATCTGACGACGATACAGCTCACCAATCTCCAATGTACGAGTTGTCACAGCGAAACAGCTCACCAATTACCAGTATACGAGTTGTCAGAGCTTTTCCATCATAGCTCTCTAGATTTGTATCTAATACCGCTTATGCCGGTGCTAGGGGCCGTGTGGTCATATCATCCAAGTTGCCACATCAACAGGTACAATAAAAGCGTACCTGAGATACAACACATATCACGAATCGTTAGATTCTTGGTATGTGCTTTAGAATAGGTTAACCAGAAGACTATTCTGTGAAGTCATGTGACGCAGTCAGTATGTCGGCACCTCTTCCCACTTCCCTTATATGTGTTGTAATTTTTACCTGTATATGGCGAGATTCTGCTGGTGGACGTTTCGTCCCCGAGGCCCGCCCCCTGTACAGACCTTTTGGTCTTTGATATATGTTGGCATTTGTGGGAAGTTGATGCTGGGTCGACATCGGGCCTTACAAACTAGTCTTTTGTGTTAAATGCCGTCATTTACATCTGACGACGATACAGCTCACCAATCTCCAATGTACGAGTTGTCACAGCGAAACAGCTCACCAATTACCAGTATACGAGTTGTCAGAGCATTTCCATCATAGCTCTCTAGATTTGTATCTAATACCGCTTATGCCGATGCTAGGGGCCGTGTGGTCATATCATTCAAGTTGCCACATGAACAGGTACAATAAAAGCGTACCTGAGATACAACACATATCTCGAATCGTTAGATTCTTGGTATGTGCTTTAGAATAGGTTTACCAGAAGACTACTTACGCAGTCAGTATGTCGGTACCTCTTCCCACTTCCCTTATATGTGTTGTAATCAAGAACTTGCAAATGCACTTGGAAAAAGGAAACAAAATAAAAACCCTGGGTCCGACGGATTTACAGTGGAAATTTTCAGATTTTTTTCAGAAGGATGTAGGATATTGTAACGAAAGTGCAGGAATGCAAGCGACCCCTTGGGTTCCCCTTTAATAAATCACAGCTGGTGTTTTGACATGTGACTACGGTGAAAGCGAAAGTGACATTGTGTTTACGTGTGCGGTTCACTTACCTGATGGAATTCAACGCTGTAATTTTCCTAGAATGAATTACAATGATCCTGGAGACGGACAATGCCTCGAAATCCCAGTGAAATTACCGCAAACGGTCAGTTGAGATGACGAAAGGGACCCTGGTAAAGCTCGCTTGCTTCGCTGTTGATGACGTCAGTCAAGAAGTCGGAAGTGTTGGAGCGATATGCAAATGTAGGACAGTGAACTTTGAGGTCGTTGTGTAAATTAACTAGAGAGAGTTAGAGGCTGAGATTTACCAGTTAAGTCCGTTATGAATTATGGTGTGTTCCTCCATAGCCATATTTTCTCAGCGAAGCCCAGATAAACGGATCGGGGAGTGTTGTAAAATGACATAAAAGAGGGCGCCGACTTCTGTTTCTACCTTTATCCGCAGAAGAGCGGTAGGCCTATATAAGACACGCTCTCGCTAAAACGAGGCAGTCTACCAGAAATCTCGAGGTGAGAATACGGTCGAAGATATTGGGGAGAAGAAATATGAATTGCCGCCGCCAGGCCGGAGAAGGGCCGTGACCAGGCCGCCGAATTGGAGAAGAGCCGCCGCCGAATTTAATAGCACACAGTACACGCCCAGGCTGCTGTTTACTTTAATTACAAGCGCATGGTCCGTCATTCATAATTTAGCCGTCGTCCATTAGAGAACATCCGCATCCATAATCCAAAGACATATTCTATATAACAGTATTTGCACCAAATTCAAAAAAGACAATCATAGTATACATAAACATAGGCTTGTTTCCTGCAAGAGAGAAGCGGTCAACAGATTTCAGTGATGCCGGCAAGACATCATGATGTTCCAAAAATATCAAATCCGTATCGCTGATCAGTATTCTTAATCCATATTCGTTGTAAGGTCGTCATCTAAAGAATGATGTATCTCAGTCACGCTTTGATTGTGACTGTGATTATGAGTACCATGAGGATCTTGAAGTACATGGGTTCATATGGCCCCTAGCCCCGGGTTAAGCGGAATTTAGACACAAGTTAAGAAACGCAACGCCATAGATCTTGCACGCTACGCTCGTATTTTGCTATCAGCACGCGATATGTATCGCCAAAATTGAGAAACTTTGAGTGGAGGCGCTTGATGGTGTAGCCCTGTTTTATAAGTTTCTGCAAAAATGTTTTGTGACGTTGATTAAAATCATCATATTTAACACTTTGAGCTACACGTCCATCGCCTGTCTCCGACCTGGAAATATCGGACTCCGCCGATTTTAGCTCAGCACTGGATCACGAAATAGCTGAGCTACAACAACAGAAAGTCGTTTTGGAACGTCAACTTGCAGAAGCAGACCGACAACGACAGTTACGTGATCTTCAGAATGAAGTTCGCCACCTTTCATCCAAACTTCAATCATTTAGCTTACCAGAAGCAGAACCATCGCACTCTACTCGCAGGCATAAAAGCAATGGTGCTTCCGCAAGCTTTGCAGCCAATGATTTGAGAAGAAGAGCGGAATTGAAAAGGATGGCAGATTTCCGAATTTCGGAGGTGAATCAATTTAACGATGACACCGATGACTCCGATGGCGGTAAGGTTGCATGCCGCACGCAGTTTTCTAAGCCAAAATTAAAATCTGGGAAAGACATTAAGCTTACAGCTCATGTGGTAAATCCCCAGCACTGGCCCCATACCCATCTCAGCTTGCACTTTATTAGTCAGAAGTTAACGTATGAAGAACTCAGTCAACCGCAGTTTGTAGCTGGCTATGTTTCAATATTGGAAAAGTTGTCACCCTCCAGTGTAGAGTACAATTGTCGTCTTGCACACCTACGGAAGCTGATGTATCACGCCTGCTCTCACCCATGGGTTACCGTGCTAAATTTTCATGCTGCTGTGCTTGTTGAAATTGAGCGTGGCATGCTTAGTTGGAGTGACTCATTTGCCGAGCTAGAATCACTGACCATTCACTTTCGCGCTGGCGATAGACCGGCTAATCACGAGAGATCAGGTAACTACTCTCATCGAGGACGAACAGCTGAAATAGTTGGCCCGCGCTTCTGTAAAGCCTGGCAGAACGGACAATGCCCTGACACAAAGAAAATTCACAGGGGGCGTGTTTTTGGCCAGGAAACTGACGTTACACATATGTGTGCATACTGCTGGATAAATGACAAGATCGAGCGTGAGCATCCCGAATCTGCATGTCTTAAATCATGTGGTAAGAAACAATGACTGCAAATTAGCTCGAGATCAGATGTACTATCGCTGACTTTGACTGTTACGCCATTGCCCTCGCCAGCTTCATCGCCCTCGCCAGTTTCGTCGTCCTCGCCAGTTTCAGCGCCCTCGCCAGTTTCTTCGTCCTCGCCAGTTTCTTCGTCCTCGCCAGTTTCTTCGCCCTCGCCAGTTTCATCGCCCTCGCCATCGCCTGTTACAATATCGCCGGTTATGCCATCGCCTGTTTCGCGATCGCCCATGTCGCCTGTTTCGTCCTTGTCTTCGACAACAATGCCATTGTTTTCACCATCATCAAAATCGCCAGATCTACCAGCTCCAGAAGAGCCCATGGCTTCAGGTTCGGAACACCTGGACATAACAGCTATGCACGACTAGATTCGGCTTTCGGGTCGACCTAATGTGGAGCATTGTCGTATCCTAGTGTATTCGAATTAGAATAGTCCAGTGTTACATCGCCAACTACAACATTACGAGGATTTACGTGTTGTAGATCTCCTCCATTATGGCTTTCCAGTCGGGTATATAGCTGACTCGTTACCTTGTTGTGGGTGTAGTCGCACACATCAGCGTGCCCGGAACTTTCCGAATGCGGTAGGCAGGTACAAAGAGACAGAAATTTCCCATGGCGCCACCATTGGGCCTTTCAGTGAGAATCCTTTATGTTGCGCTTTGACTTTTCGCCATCGAACACAGTCGATAAGGACAATAGAGCCAAGCGAGGTGTGATCCTGAATTTGAGCTGGCCTGTTGACACTTCCGTTAATGGCGGCATTTCCGTTTACATGGATGCCGAGCTTGTCCAGTTAAAGATGGAAGCTCGACGAACTCGCCTAGCCGCCTATGCTCTGGGTACCAGAGCCAACATCAGGACTCAGTGGAGACTAGCTTATGTTTTGTTTATACTTTGGCGGTATTTCAGAACCAGCGCCTGTGGGGACTTTATGCTTATATGTACAGTTTTAGACTGGTCATTTACTGCACATAGTGCAATAAACAATTATCTCCATGCTGTAAAATACCAGGATCTTGAACCCCCTCCAATACACCAGTTTCATGTTAATCTGACTTTACGGAGCATTAAGAAATCCTTTTTTTTTACCCACCAGTGCGCGTTTCACAAATTACACCAGCGATATAGTTAAAAATCAGGCATATACTGGATTCGAAGGACCCTTCTCAATGTAATATGTTTTGTGCTTGTATCTTTGCCTTTTTTGATGGCTCGCAAGTCTTCTCTCTTTCCAAAGTCAGTCGCCTCTTTTTGCCCTATACTGCACTTGTGTCGTCTTGATGTGCATTCACACCCTCAAGGATTATTAGTTCAGCTAAAATATTCAAAAAACCAATCAATTTCATCTGTTATTTTTTTTTTTGGTCCCACTTGCTCCAATACCGGACTGTATTCTATGCCTAGTCTCTGCCTTTGCTGATATGCAACGGCTCGTATCAGCCTTACCTTGCGAACCCCTCTCCTCCATACCCTGCCCCACGGATCTCGACCGATTACGCAGGCTGATTTTGTCGCCTTTTCAAAATGCACTCTTGTGCAACTGATTCTATCCACTTCCTCTTACACTGAACACAGCCTTCGCCGGGGTGGCCCCACTTGGGGTTTTGGGGCAGGTCTACCCAGTGAACTTGGAGGTTGGTCATCGAACGCATATCTTGGCTATCTTTATTTCAGTGAATCTTCCAAATTCTCCGCTTCGCGTCTGTTCTCCAATCATGTTCAAAGGGCTCTTTCCGATAGCAGAAACTGACTTACTTTTGTTTGGCCGTTGATTTTTGGTGGGTTAGAAGCTAGGTACAGTCAAGTATCTTGTATAAGCGTATCTAGATTTTTATTTAACAGCTATTCGCATTACCGTACAGCGGATAGTTTTCTAATATTACTTAGGTCTACTCTTTGTTCAACCAGTTTAAATTCCGATCTGACTGTGCCTAGCTTCCATTTATCGGCCAAACTTGTAAATAAACTTTGTATATACATTTGATTTGCTGGTGTTATTTGTTTTCTTTGCATTGAAGATTAATTTCGCACAGTACACGCCCAAGCTACTGTTTACTTTAATTACAAGCGCATGGTCCGTCATTCATAATTCAGCCGTCGTCCATTAGAGAACATCCGCGTCCATAATCCAAAGACATATTCTATATAACAGTATTAGCACCAAATTCAAAAAAGACAATCATAGTATACATAAACATAGGCTTGTTTCCTGCAAGAGAGAAGCGGTCAACAGATTTCAGTGATGCCGGCAAGACATCATGATGTTCCAAAAATATCAAATCCGTATCGCTGATCAGTATTCTTAATCCATATTCGTTGTAAGGTCGTCATCTAAAGAATGATGTATCTCAGTCACGCTTTGATTGTGACTGTGATTATGAGTACCATGAGGATCTTGAAGTACATGGGTTCATATGGCCCCTAGCCCCGGGTTAAGCGGAATTTAGACACAAGTTAAGAAACGCAACGCCATAGATCTTGCACGCTACGCTCGTATTTTGCTATCAGCACGCGATATGTATCGCCAAATTTGAGAAACTTTGAGTGGAGGCGCTTGATGGTGTAGCCCTGTTTTATAAGTTTCTGCAAAAATGTTTTGTGACGTTGATTAAAATCATCATATTTAACACAGGATCTAGCAAATGCTACTAGTCGTGATAAGTATACGCCATATGCAGGTCCCACTGGAATATTACTGTCCAGAAAGGGATAGTTTACGATGTCGAAATTGTAATCATCTATTTTGTCATACAGTCGACGAGAGAGAAGGTCCGCTTCATTTTTATGGAGATATAGATCTAAATACGATGTGCCTGTAGGGTTATCTGTAGTTTCCTTCAAATCAAGTGAAGGTGGATATAGCGAAGCCATTTTTGGAGATCAGACCACAGAGGTTTGACGATACTGCACTGGAAAAACAGATGTTCCATTGTCTCTCGTTCCATCTTACAATATTCACACAAGTCACTATCCGAAATACCTATTTTATGAAGAGATGCGGCTGTTGCTATAATTCTGCAAAGAAAGCGATACTGGAAGCCATAGTCAGGGCTGTTAGGGATTTTTTGGTTCACATTCTTCCAAAAGCACCAAATTTGGCCCATATGTCGCCCATACCATGCTATTTCGATTTTTGACGGGCGCCAAGACGGGCAACCCCTGGGGCCGCCATATTGGCGAAATTCAATATGGTCGCCACCCGGGTTAGAGGTCAATCGTAGTTAAATAATTAAGAGGGCTAGATATATGAATAATAACACTTTTTAGCGGTTTTGGGGGTCGGGGAATCTGATTGTGATCTTATTTCAACGATTTGAGGTCACGGTCACCCTTCAAGGTCACCATAAAGGTCATTTTGGGGACAAATTCGCCATTATCAGTGGTTTTGGGGCAAGATATATAAACTGCCTCGTTCTACTGGTTTCCGGGGTTGAGTAACCCGAATGGGGCCTTATTTTGGCGATTCAGGGCAATATTTCATTTGAGATTTGCGACAGAGGTCATTCGAACCAGAGGTCAGTTGTAGGTAAAACACCAAAAGATCACAAATAATACCATAGGGGTTTGTGGCATTCGGAGAATCCGATTCTGATCTTATTTTGAAGATTTGAGATCACCCCATTTTGGGGTCAAAGGTCAAAGATCAACAGTTACCACTAAGAACAATCGAACGAAGATTATTCAGGAACAAGTTTCATTAAAATACTTCGGAGATGACATCTGCTGACAAAATGCTATAACTATGCCGCTATGCCGCTGTGTGTATTTAAATGTTCGAAATACAATACAAAGACCGCTTTAGCAACAATATACCAATGATTATTAATACCTATACCTTCTGGCTTGCGCTCTCAAGAAACTGTGATGTCGGGTCGCACCCAGTAAGGCTGTGGAAGAGGGTAGTGCCAAGGATTTTGACGGACCGAGATCGGAACAAATGGTATGGACTGGAATGTCACAATATTTTTTTCCGATACCGAAGCCCACCAAGAGTTCCGATAGACCGAGGGTCTCCAAAGACCGGACATCGCTGTCCATCGTGCAAACATAGGCTCTAGTATGACCCTCCTCTGTGGCATGTGCTAAATGCAGGAGGACCCTGGTGTCCGCCTCTGAATGGTTACACGGTTGAAGTATTGTGAGGTAACAACGCCTGTTAAAGAACACGGACTCAAAACGGGTACAAAGGAGGAGCTTTCCGCCCATGTCAGTCTTGAAGATATGTGTGCTGATGAATTAGATCGGCCTCTTTTTGTTCTCATGCTTTTAAGAAGTTCGCTGATCCATTCATACATTGGGATTTTAGGGGTACCGGAAAAGCGTTGTGGCATTCCAGTCCAAACCATCTGTTCCGATCTTGGTCCGTCAAAGTCCTTGGCACTACCCCTGTTTCCCAGCTTAACGATGTGCAAGACGACTTCACCGTTTTTTGGATGTGGCAAAACGACCGCCTGGACTGTACAAGTCTGTACAAGCATATCGGACCTCACCGACACACCAGTGGCTCTCACACACGATCCTGACACTCTTGAGTCCGTGCATATGGAGCATATAGAACGCTTCATCATACTAATGTACAGCAAGGGATGTGGTGCAGCCGGTATCAATGAGGCCAAGCATCTCCTCTTCACCACTGCAACCAGATCGCTGGAAAACATCCCACCTCCCAAGCTGCGCTGTTGCGGCCTGTGAAGCGAGCACTACTGCAAGCGAGTTTCTACTGGAGTCAGGTCACTTCACTCCAGCAGAAAATCTCTGACTTCAGTGAGTGAAGCTGGCACAAAGATTGCACCAGTACATGGCAACCGCTATGGACCACTCTCAGCGACACTTCTATGGCATATGCCATTCTCATGCACTGCGGATGACTCAAGGCATGCACGGGAAGGTGCAAATGCAACGGTGCCGATGTCCGATACACGACCCTCTGCAAATGCGAAGGCGGGTGCGTTAATAACAAGGGCCGTGATGACAAGTATTACTTATTGCTGGCATCATAGAGCGCAAGTCAGAAGGCATAGGTAGTAAAAGTAATCATTGGTATAGTGTTGCTAAAGCGATCTTTGTGTTGTATTTTGAACATTTAAATGCACGTAGCGGCAAAGTTATAGCATTTTGTCAGCAGATGCCATCTCCGAAGTATTTTAATAACATTTGTTCCTGAATAATCTTGTTTCGATTGTTTTTAGTAGCAACTGTTGATCTTTGACCTTTAATTCCCAAATGAGGTGACCGTGACCTCAAATCGTCAAAATAAGGTCAGAATCTATTTCTCCGATGCCACAAAGCCCTATGGTATTATTTGTGGTTCTAGTTCTTTTGGTGTTTCCTATAATTGACCTCTGGTTGATCTCTGGTTCAGGTGAACTATATCGTGAACCTCACGTGCAATATTGCCTCAAATCGTCAAAATATGGCCAGATTCGGGTTACTCAACCCCGAAAATCGATAAAATGAGGTAGTTTGTATATCTCGACTAAAAACCACTAAAAATGAGGAATTTGATCCCATAATGACCTTCAGGGTGACCTTGACCTCAAATCGTTGAAATAAGATCAGAATCAGATTCCCCGACACCGAAAACCACTAAAAAGTTGTATTATTCATGATTCTAGCCATTTTGTTTTTTTTAAATACGATTGACCTCTAACCCGGGTAGTGGCCATATTGAATTTCGCCAATATGGCGGCTACCTTGGCGCCCGTCAAAAATCGAAACGGTATTGTATAGGCGACATATGGGCCAAATTTGGTGCTTTTGGAAGAATCTGAACCAAACAGTCCCTTTTATGCCACTGCCAATACTTCCACTTTTCTTGATCGGTACATTTGATATATTTTCTTTTGTTTAGTATGTCATAAAAACGTCTACAACCCTTCTCTTCCTGTGCCAGTACCCTTAGTTGAGCAGTAAAGTTTGGCGAGTATTTGTCCAGTCATTTTTTCGGCACACTTCACTAATTTATTGTAGTCCAGGAATGTTCCCCTGATATGATAAGTATTTTTTATCTCCTCAAATGTCTTTAATACTCCATTATAATTAATAATATCTCTTACGTAGCGCAAGTTATCGTCGTACCAATTTTTGACGAATAAGTTTTTATTAAGAAAATTAGAATTGTAAAATAGAGGCTCATTGATAATCTAGTCCGGTTTTGTTACAGATATCATTTTATAAAAGTACTGCCATGCTCGCAGGGATCGTTCCAAAATGGATTTTTCGTATTTTTAATAAGTTCCGTAAGATATTGCCCCCCAAAATTTAACATGTTTGGTGACAATGTGCAGCAGTTTATATATTGCGATTTTTACCTTGGAAAGCTATGCGCCTAACCGACGATATGTTTACTGACTGGACGAAGTTGGTAAGAACTACCATTCTCAGATCTCCCACCTTGTAATTCCGCGAAATAATGTGCCGTTTGATTCTATCTGGCCCATCGTTCCAGAGGAATTTATAGAGAATTCTACTTATGTTTGTCATGCACTCCTCCGACGGATTTGGCAAGGAAAGGAAGAGAAGTATCAGTTTAGACATTGTCAGTGACTTGATGACTGTTATTTTTCCTAAGAAAGTTAAGTTCCTTCTTTAGGTCCGATATTTTCGATAAATAATTTAATTTTCATATATCTAAAAAGTTAACAGAAGAAAAATGTATTCCCAGTGCAGTAAAGTCATTCACCCAATCCAGACTAATATCTTGACACAGCCTGATATTGTATTTATATTCCCGAGTTTTTTTTTACTCCCGAGTAGTGGTAAAATTGTTGTAGACATTTCAGCGCCTCACACAGGGAGATCTCCGATCCGTGTCGTCTGCATACTGCCCGATTTTGTACTCTACCTCTCCTAAACTTATCCCTTTTATACTGTTATTATTCCTTATCATTTGACCTAGGACTTCAGCGCATAATAAGAATAAATACGGCGATGTAGGGTCCCCTTGTCTGTATCCCCGCCCAACATTAAATGATTGTGAAAGGTGGCCGTTTTGTATTATAGATGTCCGCATATTCTCATAAAAAGTTTTTATCTATTTTTGTATATTTTCCCCAAAGTTGAACATTTTCATAGCCTTATCCATGAAACTCCATGAAATCGAATCAAACGCTTTTTCAAAATCAATTAATAGCAATAGTCTCGGGATTTCCCTTTCTTTGGTTTCGAACATTAGGTCATATATTAATCTGATATTCTCTCCAATATATCGGCCCGCAATGAATACCTTTTGGTCTTCCTGAATAATTTTATCTGAAACACCTTTCACTCGGTTGGCTATACACGTGGATGCTAGTTTGTATATAACATTAAGCAATGTGATTGGTCGCCAGTTTTTTAGCAGATTTCTTGGCTTATTTGGCTTTGGGAGGCAAGTGATAATTCCCTGCCGCTGCGATAGAGAAAATTCCTCTTTCTGGAAGCTTGTATAAACAGGTCTCAGGACTAAGTGCCCTACCTTCCTCCAGAAGATTTTAAAGAATTCCGCTGTGAAACCATCCAATCCTGGACTTTTGTCATTCTTCGATTTTTTTAGCGCGGATGTGATTTCTTCGTATGTTATCTCTCCTTCCAAGGTTTTCGCTTCTAGAAACCCATCGAAATTTGCATCTTCCGTTTCTTTTTCGGAATATAAGTTATAATAGAAACGTTAACCGGAAGACTATACTGTGAAGTCATGTGACTCTGCCAGTATGTCGGCACCTCTCCTTCCCACTTCCTTTATATGTGTTGTAATTTGTACTTCAGGTATATCTAAAGTAAAATATAAATCCGCTCCCGTGTTTGTTGTCAATTTCGTCATCATTTTGTTAGTATATTGTCTTTTTCTAGTTTTTTTTCTAGAAATATTTTGTTGTTTCCCCCCTCTACAACCCATCTAGATTTTGTTCGTGTTATGATTCCTTGTATCTTTGCATCCTTTGCATTCTTTTAACTGCCTCTTTGTTTCCTCTAACAGTGTTATTCTATCTCTCCCTATGTTGATAAAGTTACTGTGTATTTCTTCTTCTAAAGATTCGATATTTTGCTAGAGTTCTGCTTCTTTTTCGTTTTTCCTTCTTCTTTCTAGAACTATATTTTATGCTCTCGCCTCGGATTTTCATCAGTAGAGTGTCTAGAAATAACTGGTCATCTATTTGTAATTGCAGATCTTTTGCTAGTACATTAGTAATGTTTTCTAGATTGTTTGGAGTTGCACAATATTCTTCGATTGTTTCGTCGATTACTTGTTCAACTAGATCTATGTAGCTGTTTTCTTTTAACAGATTTTCAATATCCCTTGCCGCGTTCAGTATTGCTGAATTTGCATTTGATTATTATAGATGACTGGTAACCTGGTAAGATATTAGATTCATTTATTATATTGAAAGTATCCTCACTAGTTAAAAAAAAGTCCAGAGCTACATATATTTATCAGTAAAAACTCGCCCTCTTGCATGGAAAATGGCATTCTTTTGAAGATGTGTTGAGTTAGGGAGAAGGATTGTACTCGATCGGTTTCTATTTTCATTATCATTGTTTTTACTTGCTTTTTGGGGGGTCCTATATTGTTACTGCACTTAGCTAGCTGCTGATATGTTTATTACTTATCTTTGGGATTCGTATCATTTCACTGGTTGTTGCTGCTCTTTAATTGTACATCTGGACTGCTACTTTTTAATCTAACAGTTTGTTATATACATGTGGAAACAAAGTCAATATACAAAAAATCTTATGGTTCAAGTTTCACGATCAGCTATCGTTTTGGGGACTCTGAATCACACTTCTGGAGATGAAATATTTGGATGGTACTGTGTAAATGTTAATCATAGGGTGTTATCATGGTCACAGGGAAGGAATCACTCGAATACCTTATACATGTACATGCTCACGTTAATTCTTTTTATTTCGGCTCATTGAGAAGTTATATAAATTCCAAAACGATACATTTGTGCCAGTAGGCACACGGCTGGACAGAGAAGCGGGCTAAAAAGTGTGGATATTTTTAACGGAAAGATAGTGCCGTCGGATTTCAGAAGCATTAGGTGAGGATACCGTTAGCCGAAAGTGGTCTTTTGATGTCGTCTCCTGTCACACATAACATGATGAGCCGATAATTTGACGAAGGTTAGTTAAATTTTCTACAACCACTATAACACCCAGTCTCTCCGCATGTCGTGTGGAAGGTGTACGGACATTATCCCCACTCGACATTTTCTCCACCGACACTTTCTCCCTCATCATTTGCTGCGGTGCAGTCCGACGTACAGCGAACACCTGTAGGGGGCCTACAAGCTGAGTATGTCGTTCAGGAATGGCAAGCAAAATTGCAATATCATAATGCAAAAGTAAAAAATCCAATGCAGTTGTGGGATCTTCAGGCGCCCCAGAGAGCTTGTTTGAGGTGGGGGGAGGAGGCGGGCTGAATTCTGTATCGCCCATGCTAAATGCTGGATTGCTGCCATTGCAGATATAACTCATAGCATTGCTGTCTCAAAAAGCCCACCCAGACCCCTTTGCTCCGCGGTCCCTGTTTTGATATCACTATAAATTCACCAATTACTTCTAAATGATGAAATTTGCATCACAACAGATGTTTTCTTATCGCACACATTTGATGCACATCGATGCGATGGTCAATGGTTTAATCCGGAGAAGCGGGTGGGAGGGGGAACTGTGACCATCACCATGTTCTGGTAATGTGGGGTATAATTATATATTTCAAATTAGTTTGACAAGCATTCAATTCACATATCACACTCATTATTTAGATTGTTTTGTACGAACAGAGGGATTAATTGAGTTAATCCAAGCGTTTAGTGAATAGGATTAGCGAACGAATCACGTCAGCACTAAACATACAATCGATTATCCAACACCGAAGTAAATAATATTTATGACAGTATCTGTTATACTGTATAATGTTGACGTTGAGCATTTTCTACAAAGCTTTTTTACACTACCTGTACAGCTGAAACTATCGTGAACTATTCTGTCCTATTGAGCCAAAGTGCGTAAGCTAAGGCACATTAAATGTATAACATTTTTTGCGCCTCAAGGGTGCAAGAACCGAAAGGATACCGCAGTCAAACGCGGCGTCTACAACGGTGTTCATCAGGCCAAGCGTCAGCGTCATTAACATCAGACCAATCAGGAACAAGCTTCTCTTCATCATCTGTTAATAGAATTGAACTCTGTCAGAGGTTAGGGAACATACGATCACTGTTTATGGGGAACTATGCCAACTTCTCCAGGAAAAGAAGGCATTATTCAGAGAATTTCGACGGCTGTAGAGGTTGGGAGCATAAGTAGTAATAGAGTGCTGCTGTGAGTGGACCAATCAGAATTGAGAACGAAAGTGACGTCATCGTATGACGTAATTATTGCGTGGTCGTCAGAAACCGGTAAAACCGGTTTAACCGGTCGTAAGAAACCGGTCAAACCGGTTTAACCTGTCGTAAGAAACCGGTTAAACCGGTTTTGTGACGTAATTAGGGCGTGGTCGTAAGAAACCGGTCAAACCGGTTTCTTAAAACCGGTAAAACCGGTTTAACTGGTCGTAAGAAACCGGTAAAACCGGTTTTTCCGGTAAAATCGGTTAAACCGGTTTAACCGGTCCTAAGAAACCGGTTATACCGGTTTTGTGACGTAATTAGGGCGTGGTCGTAAGAAACCGGAAAAACCGGTTTAACCGGTCCTAAGAAACCAGTTATAGAATGCGAGCTGAAAGAAATGACGTCTACTATTCAAGCCTGTGAAGCAGGAGCTTTCGACGACGATATGGTCAATCCTCGGCCCATACGTATGGTCAACCGCAGGAAACAATTTCTGCAGCACGCTATAAAGAAGGCGTGCATAGAAGAGATCTCACCCATGATCGGAGAGATAACCCGGGAACCCTGCGCAGGATGTAAAATAGATGACCCTTCTCAGAAACACCACGACTGCATGATGAACGACCCTGACGAAATGGCCGACGTGCACTTCGAGGAAGCCCTACAATGTATTGATGAAAAGGCGGTCATGAAAAACTTTGAAGCCATCATCCAGGGTCAGACGGCAGTGAATGTACACCCCTTGTACCTGATGAAGTATCAATGCGAAGACTGGCGTAACACTGAACTAAAGACTGGCGAGTGGAAACGAGATCTCCTGGACAGTATTAAAACGAAATCCATGAATTAGCTCTAAGAACACTCGGTTTGAACAATGAACTCTTGACTATTACGAACGAATGTTTAAATTCTCGTTTTATCGACGATAATCCCTATACATGTACACCCCATCTCTTCTCTCTACACTTCAATATACGTATGATAACTTATACAATGTGTTGCTCAATTATTATTATTTATATACGTTTCGTAGTTATTGATGCGTCATTTATTGCTTCACCGCTTAACCGTACGGTCATGAACTCTGTAAAGCTCAATCGTATTTTGCGTAAATTGTACTACACACCGTCCAGTCGATCGGGGTATGCGGGGGCTCGTGCATTACATAGAGCGGCAAAAGAGGCTGGCCACACGATACCATTGACGCGTATACAGGATTGGTTGAGTCGGCAAGATGCGTACACTTTACATAAACCCGCTAGGAAGAATTTTAAGAGGAACAGAGTGTTCGTCGATAAAATAGGCGGTTTATGGCAAGCAGACTTGGTAGATATGTCTTCTCTTTCGAAACAGAACAGGAATAGCAATTTCATTCTTACTTGTATAGATGTTTTGTCTAAATTCGCGTGGGCTATCCCCGTGAAAGTTAAAACGGGTGACAATATAGTCAAAGCCTTACTCAGAATAGCGAGAGGGGGTAGGAAACCGGTTTATCTACAGACGGATGAAGGAAAAGAATTCCTTAACCGTAAAGTGCAGAGTTACCTCCTGGAAAATGAAATTTATTTCTTTCATACGTATAACGAAACCAAGGCCAGCGTCGTAGAACGTTTTAACAGGACACTGAAGAACCGTATGTATCGCTACTTCACGGCTAAAAATACAAAACGGTACATCGACATTTTAGATGAATTAGTAGACGGCTATAACGCCGCGTACCATCGTAGTATCAAGATGGCCCCTGAAGACGTCGATGAAACGAACGAAATACAAGTCAGAAATAATTTATACGGAGATACTAAACTGCATGTAGAGTCCACCCCCCGATATAGGTTCGGTATCGGCGAACGTGTTCGCATAAGCAAGATAAAAAGAACGTTCGAAAAAGGATATCTTCCCAACTGGACGGATGAAATTTTCGTAATAACGCATAGGCTACCTCGTTCTCCTTCCGTGTACAAAGTACGCGATATGAATGGAGAGGAGTTGAAAGGAACGTTCTACGCCCACGAACTACAAAAAGTAAAGAAGACAAAAGATGCGTATTATCAAATCGAGAAGATCTTGAAAAGAAAAACCCACAGGGGAAAAACCCAATATTTCGTAAAGTGGAAAGGTTGGCCTAAATCCTTTAACTCATGGGTGTCACGTGATCAGATGAAAAACATTAAATAAGGGAAGTTCGTACACTTGATCGCATTATGCTCAATATCATGGATCGATTAAGACAGTGGAAGATGAGTGCGGATAACAAGAGACAAGCGGGTATAGGCGCTATAACGCTCGTCCTGTTATTATGCTTTTTCGTTCCTATTATAGTACTGCAAACGCGTAGGATATTATGCGAAAGTATTATTAATAATAATAATACGACCAACGTGACGACTGTTGAATCAACCAATCATACATGTCGTATGGCCACGCCTATATTTATTGATCGTCGAATCGGAGTAACTGTATGCGTATATAAGTCCGCCATCAGGATTGATATTCGTCACTACCTGAACGGACGACCTACTATACGAGGCATATGGTTTAATCTGAAGCAGTGGGAGAAATTTATCCGACGGGTGACAGACATCGGTAAAGCAGTTGAGGCTCTAAGGTATAAAGAACAAAGACGGAACGTATAAGTATGATCATTTCGGCGTTATTACTCTTGTCATCGTATTTTAATAATAAATCCGATGATGGTTTCAAAGAATGGTATGATATGGTGGATTGCGTACATACGCTAAAGGCGTATAAAACAATAGTCAGCGAACTATTCATCGATGGAAAAACGAGCAGGGCACGCTCGTTAGTACTACTTAAATTTACAGATGATGTGTGTATACGAGTCAGTACAGAAACGGCGTTACGGATACGAAATTATTATAAAACGAAGATGCTTACCTACAGACTACTTAGTCTACCGTCGAACAGTCCACGATGGATACACGAATGAAACATCCTTTCACGTGTATGATATCAGATCCTACGGGAAGTGGAAAGACTCAATTCGTCATTCGTTTAATTCGTAGCGTCTCCCAACTCGTCGATAAGCCGCCTGAAAAGATAATATGGTGTTATGGAGAATGGCAACCTATTTTCTCAGATTTTCCGAACATAGATTTTCACGATGGATTGAGCGGACTGCCTGAACTGAACTCTGAAAACAGAAAACTGATAATAATTGATGACCTTATGAGCGAGATCGATAACAGAGTCAGTCAATTATTCACTAAAGGCAGCCATCATCGTAATGCTAGCGTTATTTACATAACTCAGAATCTCTTTAGTAAAAACAAAGAGCATCGAACTATAAGTTTGAACTGCCATTATATGATCGTGTTCAAAAACCCGAGAGATGCATCTCAAATTTCGCATTTGGCCAAACAAATATATCCGGGAAATACAGTCTTCTTGCACAGAGTGTACATCAGCGCTGTTTCAGAACCTTACGGATATCTTTGTATCGACTTGAGACAGGATACCGCCGAACATATGAGATTGCGTACACGTATATTCCCGGGTGAAATTCAATACGTATACATGAGAAGATAAAAGAATTGTGTAACGTCGAAACGTGTTCAGTTTATTATCGGCCGTCATGTCTGCAAGACTAAGGAGGAACGCTCTTGCCGTTAAAGTACTATCAAAAGCCAATCCAAAATTGTGTAAAATTATAATCAGGGGTGCGGACAAAGAATTGCTAGACTGTCTCTGCGAATGCGCACTTAATGTCTTAAAAGGCAATGTACACTTATCATCTCCTCAGAAAGCAAAATTATCTCGACATAAAAACGTGCTTCGAAAGTTAGCTAAGAAAAGTACACCTCAGGGTAAAAAAAGAGCGATACTACAAAAAGGAGGATTCCTAGGAGCTTTACTGGCTCCACTTGCGTCAGTGTTAGGACCATTAGTTTCCGGTATATTTGGTGGTAGCTAATGGAACCGTTTAAAAAGATGGCATTGATAGATGAACGCACGTTGCAATCTCTGTCACAAAATCAGCAAGGTCCCACTGACAGTTCAGCTACGGTGATGCAAACTTTGGATCGTGAAGTGGAGAGCGTATTACAACGGAGGGATTTATCCGAAGGAGATAAAATTTCTCTATACAATCAAGTCTTGCAAAGATATTTAACGTTTCAGAATAAATATTTCAACGATCGACGCCCTTTAAAGGTTAAGGTCGTACAGGGGGAATCAACGCAAGGACAGCCGCTTCAAACCACTCCCGTAATACAGCACGAGGATGAAGATTTGATAGAACAAGAAGTTATACAGAGTGTACCCGAGTCGATGCAGAAAAAAACGCGTCTTTTACTTAACCGCATCAAGGCGAGCGCAAATATGAAATGGTCCGATCAGGGTGAGCTCGTGTACAAAGATAGGGTAATAGCAAACACTCACATTTCTGATCTCATCAACGATATACTACGAGAGCGACGACGTTTTAATCCTCAAGGATGGGAAATGTTTGCGAGAGGGTTGAGAGAAACGAATGTACCCCAAGGATTAATAGGTAATCCTCGTCGATGGAATTTTATGCAAGCTGCACCGGGCATAGCCGCCCCGCAGGCACCCCCTGAACGAAGTCGGGCAAGGGCGAGGTCTGAAACGCGCCGTGCTGGTCCGAAAAGAGCTAGATGGAGTTCTTTATAAGATGAAAAGGGCACTACTCGTTCTTCACTTTAAACTTATCGTTAAAACGGTAAACATGTTTTACGTTACCTTACCCAGTAATAGTTCTATGGAGTATTTCCCCGACAATACATTGACCCATTATACCACTCAGCTTCCTCAGGCTCTCGACCTCCACGGTGAATGGGAGGTAGGGTTAGTAGAATTACATTACTCGAATGCGTTTCTCAATGTACAACGGGATTCTGTGTTCATGAAAATTCAGTTGGTGGATGATATAAACTATACGTGCATTTTAGACGCGGGCTATTATCCCCGAGTCGAAGATGTGATCCGTGAACTGGACAATCTGAAGGACAGAAAGTTACAGACTTTCAGAAAGCGCGTGAGAATCAATTTCAACGAACATACTAAGCGAACAAAATTAGGTGTGGACAATGGCGTTACAGTTACACTGAGCCCTCGTTTACAAGAAATTTTGGAATTTAATCATAATAAGTATGGGATAGGTACTCACACAAGTAATAGAAAATGGACATTTAAACATGCAACTAACTTCTTTGTACGTCTATTGCGACATCGTAGAATCGCATATAGTAGGCGCTAGTCTTGTACCTCTGTTACGTATTGTATCCGTTACCGGAAATCACGATGAATACGTTACGCAGTCATACGATCTTGTGAAATATTTTCCCCTACAAAAGAAAACTTCTCTACTGTGGAAATAGATATAAGGGATGACACCGGATCCAGAGTACCATTCGACTCGGGTAAAGTGGTTGCGACGCTACACTTTAGACAGAAACGTTCGCCAAATTTCATATGAACATGAGAACGCCGTATCATTGTAATGCTAAAGCATACGTCGATTACTACACGACTCAGGTCGGGCAGGGACTACCCGTATTTTCGGGGGCGGCAGTGTAGAGGGGGCATGGGATAGGAAACATACTCGGAGGAATCTTTAAAACCATGCTTCCACTACTTTCCCGCGGTGCTAAATCCATAGGTAAACGTGCCGTTGAAACGGGACTAGAAATTGCGGGGGATGTACTGTCGGGACACAACGTGAAGCAATCCGCTGTAAATAGAACTAAACAGGCTGGCGCGAAGCTGATACGTCAAGCCGACCAACAGTTATTCGGAGTACCGCCTTCGTCTAACTCTATGCCTATAAAAAGAGGGACAAAGAGGAAGAAGTCCAGTCGGAGAACCGTTAAGACGAGTGGGCGCATCAAAGGGGATATATTTCAGTGAACGATATAATAATTACATATGGCGTTAGTACACCCAATGTCATGCGAGTGCGCGAACAGCGAATTGGACTTGTTTTCTGTCCCACCTACACAAACCAGTGTGCAAGAAGGTCAATGGGTGGAGCATCACCCAGTGGCGAGATTAACGTCCAATGGTCCTATAGAGTTCGCCATTAACGGTTCGGGCGATGACTATATCGATTTAGCGAATACGCATATTTACGTCAGAGCGAGGATCGTTAAGGGCGATGACACAAATGTGGACATGGCTGATAATGTGGGACCCGTTAACAACTGGTTGCACTCGCTTTTCAGTCAAGTGGATTTCAGTTTAAACGAGACATTGATATCCTCCAGTACTAATACATATCCCTACCGTTCATACCTGGAAACTCTGTTGAGTTACGGACGGGAAGCCAAGCAATCTCAGCTGACACCGGTACTATGGTTCAAGGACACCGCTGGGCACATGGAGACTGGGGGTGATAATCAGGGGTTTACCGCACGAAAGCGACTCACTTCGGCTAGTCGTGTGGTGGATCTAATGGGTAAACTCCACCTCGACTTATGCTTTCAGAGTAGATTACAAGCGTCTAGTCCGTCATTCATAATCCAGCCGTCGTCCATTAGAGAATATCCGCGTCCATAATCCAAAGACCTATTCCATTTCCATATAACAGTATTAGCACCAAATTCAAAAAGACAAAAGTATACATAAACATAGGCTTGTTTCCTGCAAGAGAAGCGGTCAACAATTTTCAATGATGCCGGCAAGACATCATGATGTTCCAAAATATCAAATCCGTATCGCTGATCAGTATTCTTAATCCATAAACGTGAAAATAAAACTCATACGAAGTAAAGACGAATTCGCTCTGATGACGAGCGAGGTGAATCCGGAGTATAAGATCACTCTAAGCTCTGTGTCTCTGTTCGTACGTAAAGTGAAACTGAACCCTTCAGTAATGCTAGCTCACACCGCCGCGTTACAGAAAGGTAGCTGCAAATATCCTGTCAGGAGGGTGGCCATGAAGGTATTTTCAGTTCCTAGGGGGAACATGTCCGTAAATCAGGAGAACCTGTTTCTGGGCCAATTGCCAAAGCGTATTGTGGTGGGGTGTGTAGACACCGATGCGTATAATGGCGTGTACAATAAAAGCCCGTTCAATATGAAACACTACGGCATTAACTTTTTTGCCCTATACGTGGACGGACGACAAGTGCCGGCTAAACCACTGCAACCAAATTTTGAGAGACAGAGTTTTATGAGATCGTACTTAGGATTGTACACTAGCACGGGGCAACACTACAAAGACGAAGGTAATGACATATCGAGAACAGACTTCAGCGCGGGGTACACCTTGTTCAGTTTTGATCTGACCCCCGACTTGTCCGATGGTGACCATTTCAATTTAATCAAACAGGGAAACCTGAGACTTGAAATGAGGTTCTCACACGCACTACCGAATACCATCAACGTCATATGCTACGCAGAGTTCGATAACTTGATCTTAATAGACAGGTCGCGCACCGTAATGTTTGACTATGCCGCATAATGGACGCGAAACAGATAGAAAATATCTTGAAGTCTGATTCGTATACAAAACATATTTTCAAAGGAGTGTATTCTAGAGACACATTACCCCATAAACGGAGAAGAAAAGGTGAAAAACGTGCCTACGTTTGCAACACGGATCCGCATTACTTGGAAGGTCAGCATTGGGTAGCCTTGTACATAGACGAAGATGGAAATGCCGAGTATTTCGATTCGTACGCTATTCCTCCGATATACGCAGAATTCGTGACATTTCTACGAGAAAATTCAAAATCATGGATATATAATAATAAGAGGATCCAGGGGTCTTTCTCAAGTGTTTGCGGTCAATTTTGTATCTTTTATATACTGCATAGATGCCATGGATTATCATTGTCAACTATCGTAAATATGTTCACCCACAATCTACAAAATAACGATGTTTTAGTACATGATTTTATCGCTAAACACTACGATATTAGAGATTTACCAATAGTAGATTTAGAATTGTTACGTAATATGTACATGTAGGAAGGTGAACTAACCTGGAAAGGCTTCACTTCAGAGCCTCGTTCACGGTTTTTGGATGTACAACCCCAGACAGATCATCTCTCTTGCCGTGAGCGGGTGTTAGACGACCTTCGGTTAAGGACCTCTGAAATCGTGTACAGACCTGAGACAGATCACGATGAAGAGTAATATTGTTATAGCTAAGGGTTTGTTTAGTAAAGTTGTATTGTATTACATGTAGTTGCTAATGAATAAATACTATTAAAAATGTATTTACCGTATTCTCGTCTTCTTTTCTTTCCTTCTCGCTCTCAGCGTAGTACGTTTAAAAAAACAAAAGTCTTATCACGGACTGACACCGGTGAAATGCAACGGTTATCATTCTATGATAAGTGTTCAGTTTTTTTTTTGTTTTTTTTGTTTTTTTTCACAATAAGAATATACATAACAATAAAGCAATAAACTCAAAATAAATCAAGCGGCTACTGCAATACGATACATAGTGTATTCTCTTAGCTTTCAAAGACAACCGTCTTCATCCTCAGAGAGTGGCTAAAGCACTGAGCGAGGGTGCACATAGGTTTATATACATACATGTAGGTGAGATCAACTCACTCAAATAGTAATACAGTAATAATAATTATAATAATAATAATAATAATAATAATAATAGTACAACGTGTATAACTATATAAGTATTCCTACATCTATTACGTTATAATATTAGGCCAAATTATTAAGTCGGGTTAAATACATTAAGTTCCCTTAGACGACTTAGAATCCGTAAGGTAGAGTGTCCAAATCGGGTTGAATTACACGCTTAGTGTATACCAGACGATAGTCTTTCTTCTCCTCTCTATTGGAAATCTCTATTCTACTCTTGTTACGACAAATTTTCTTCTCGTTGTATACCGTGACTTTATCGTACCGACCACATTTTGAACACTCGTAAATGTGTTTTCCACACAAACAAGTATGCGTTAAATTTCTGACCATGTCAACTACGGTATCGTAGTTGATCAGTTGGCTATTTTTGTCATTTAACGTAAAGCCTCGCACTTTGCATACGGTCACGCCTTTCTTTGTTTTGTAACAATAGTTCTTCGGGCCACCTGACGCGAATGTGGTTATGTAATCGTCACCATCTAGTTCGTTCGTGAGGTCACCCAAAAAATCTCCTATCACGGGATTTACGTCTCCCTCTACCGTGGAAAAAATCACCGAATCAGTATCGTAGTATAAAACTCGACGATCGAGTTGGTCGAGAACATCGTAAAGTTTCAGTCTCGCTTGAGCTGTTGTAAACGCTGCGATATAGACGTTCGAAGACGCCCCTGTGGCCACGTGTTCACTTTTGTGTTCCCATTCCATAAGTACGACGTTTTCATTGACGTCGTGGAAGTCTTTGACGTCTTTTTCATGATCGTTCAAAAGGGCGTAGAATTTTTCGGGTGACCTCACGAACGTCGATTGTCTCAACCCATTTCGTTGACCGAATTTACCCCAAAAACTGTTCAGGCATAATTTGGCAACTGCTCTTAACCCAAGGTTCCGTTTTATGTTTAATTTGTTCAAGTCGATACCCTCGTGTACTCTATATTGTTCGATATAATCGTCTTCGTCCTTTTCGGTTTTCACCCATTCGGGCCACCCAGAAGCTTCCTGTTTTATACGCAAGAATGTGTTAATGTAAGAAGTGAATAGCCCGCTTTCGGGGTTGGCACCGTCATACATCGCAGTCTGCGGGAAATCGTAAACCTCGTACACCTTTACGACGCGATACCCTTTTTCAAGCGCTCTCTGTATTTCGAGCGAAACCCACGCCCCTGTAAAGCTACGCTCTTCGTCAGTATGATTACACTCGGGTGTAAAATTTTGACAACATGTGCGACATAAAGCGAACATAAGTCTACCGTTTTGAGATTTGTAAGGTAAAACTGGATGGTACAGCTTTCTCGGTGGAAGGACCTTACATTTTATGAAACCTGTGTACGCGTTGAGGTCATCGTTGAAATCTTTTGTGATGATATCAGGGTATCCCATTGAGTACACCCCATTCTTGTTCACGTACGGATAGAGCGACGTAAAGTCCACGTACATTATTCGCTCTCCTTCATTCACTGTGTGATACGATTTTGACGCGTTTGTCCTTCCCCCATAAAACGAGTCACGTGGGTCCAACCTCGGTTGAACATCGAGTCGTGAAACGAAGGTTTGAAGCTCGGGATTCTGCGTTATTTCACGGCGAAATTCGTGATCCCATTTACATACATACCGTAGTCCTAACGTCTCGAGATACTTTTTCTTCCGCATAGTTTTATCGTAGAGGTGTTGCATAGACGTGCCCGTTTTCGTGTTCATAGAGTCCGAGCGGTAGCAGACTAAACAACCGTGATAATAGCACGAGTGATATTCGTACACAACGCCGTTGTCTCTGTCGAATCCGTCTAGTTTATAACGCCCAATACGTTTCTCCCCGTCATTGAGAGCGTGTTGAATGAACAAGGATTGGCCTTCGCTCGTAACCATAATCCCTTCCAACCACTGGATGGAAACATGTGAATATTGGTCTCTTTCGACAATACCCTCGCTCGGAACTCTGGCTACGGTATCGCTTTCTATGAACAAATGCCTGTAAATACCGAAGCACAAACTGGCTATTGTGATGTAATTGAAAGCATCAACGCCTACCGGCTCTTCCTCGTCTATCGCGGTGGGGGGTGATTTTGTCAGATCTAAAATCAGGTTTCTGAATTTGATGCAACATTTTCTCAAAATATCGGTATCCGAGGCGCAGTAGGCGTACATTTCCTTTCTAAAGTCGACGACTCTCTCATTCGACAACTGTTCCGCGTGCCACTCAAGAAAACTCTGTTTGTCTTTTGTAGACATACTGTCAACTCCGTAAAACGACGTATCGGGAAATGGGCCGATATAGTCCTGGTTTTCGGGAACGTTGAAGTAATGAGGGAACCAACCTTTCCGAAGTTCGTTAATACCGAAGGTTTTTGGGAAATCAGCCAATCTGCATGGTATCATATTCAAAGAGTCGATCACCTTGATATTGAGGCTCTTCAAATGTATACTCATGATTTTGCTTCCGCTATAAATGGTATCGGGAATGGTGGCTTTATCGATCAAGTATTTCAATAATCAATACGCGTCGTAACTCTTTGCGTTATGGGCTACAACTCTATACCCCTTATGTACTGGCCTGAATAACCATTCACAAAAGTCGTTCGCAGTTGTCTCCCCTTGAAAAACAATTTGCCTTACTTTACACGTGGAGCACGGTTTGTTAATGTCATCGTAATCGATACAGTCGTGGCAAACCTTCTGAGCTACGCAAAAGTTGGGTTGATGTACGTCTCCGATTTGACTACATTCAAAATCGAAGAAAATGAGTTTCTCACTAGGCGACTTAGCGTCTAGTGGCTCTATAAAGCAGCGATGATCTCCTGTATGGTATAGGCTACAGGTCCTGCAATATGATTCGTCACAATCGTGCTCGTTCGGATCGCGTTTACGCGTTTCTACGAGTTTTTTTACAGCGCGTACATTGCCAATAGCGTTCGCATACGGAAGGATTTTTTTGGTCCTTCTTCACCCTATCAAGCGTTTGTACTTTATGCCTATTGAAACACGCTTCACTTCGAAAAGTACGATGGCAAGTCATGCACGACCGTTTGACGTTTTCCACACACTCTTTAGCGTAACAAACGTCGCACGTCAATTCGCATTTATGTTGTTTTGTTTCTTGACATTTGTAACAGTCAGCGCAATAATACGAACGCGCATAAAATGCGTTCATCTTTGTGATGACGTCAAAACGACAATAATTCTGATATAGATATATCTTTTTCGATCTTACTTCCCCCTTGTATACTATGTCGTGACAAGCGTCTGCGCTGACAACCACTATCTGAATATTCAACGCGTTTTCAAATTTAATCATGTCGGGCAGTCCGCATGGGTGTTCGGGATCAACATCCGCTTTTTCACACAACTCATTCGCCAACTGAGTTTGTAAGGTTGCGCTACTATACGCAATTCTTCTTTTTTCCGGATCGTTCTCGAGATAGGATTTCGCAACGACGATTGCTCTCGCGGCGCACATAGAGTCTTTGGTTCTTTATAGTCACTTTGGAACGTTTCCTGAGTTTGTCGTGGTAAATATTGGTTATGGGAGTCCCCTTCCCTCCCACTAACAGTTTAACCGTACCGACGTGAATTTCGAATGAAGAGTTCAACAGTAACTCTTCGCTGGACTGAAGCATGCTTTCGATCAAATCCATTAATGTTTGAACATATACTTCATCACGCCTTCTAAGACTAAGTACAATAGGCGTGGTCATACCCCTTTGGAACACGTAAACCCTTACGAGATCGTGATCGTCTAAGCGTGTTATGGCCTTATCGAGAACATCTTGCAAAGCTCTACTTAATAGGCCAATATTTGACCGCCAACTCGTGTTTATGACACTTTCATCTTACTTTACACCGAAAATAATTTCTTCCGTGTTGTATTTTTTACGGAATACACGTTTGTTTTCCATCACCGTATAACCACTAGACCCTTCGGCCGGATTAACTCTGTCGTTCCCCCCACCACGCTGAACAACAGGCGTAGTGAATGATGAAGCCGAAGGTGTGGACTCTAGCGTACGGCATGTACAATCCGAAGTAGATGCGTGCGCATGCCCACAGTCGTCGTACGTAGTCTTTTCTACGGGTCGCCCCTTTATGGTTACTTTTTCCCCCTTTGACGTTGTCTTACGGGGTGCACTACAAAGGAAAATAGTTTTAATTAGAACTTAATAAGAACTTATTTTATTCCGCACATTTACGAAAATATTTAAAACAAAAAAAAACTAAGTAACAATACCTTTCAGACATTCTTTCGGCGAAGTCTTCATCATCGGAAATTATGATGACGCTCGCACCATCAAAGGATGACGTCAGCGGTTTTTCATTACTGGTGATACGTCTTTTCTTCGGTGTACCATCAGCGCTCTCGTATTGATCTCCCACGTGTTTCGTGGCAGACTTTCTTTTGGATTTCCCCTTGGATTTCCCTTTTTCCCCCTTAGTCTTAGGGGTTGAACTGTAATAAAAAATTAGTTTCAATAAAGAACATATTTCATTCGCGCTTTATAAAAAGAATTAAAACAAAAACTAAGTAACAATACCTTTTAGTCATTCTTTCGCATATTAATTAACTTTAATACTTTACCTTCTAGTTCTCGCTTCCTCGTGTACGCGTTCCCATTGCCTAGCTAAATCAGCAACGAGGTCATCCTCCGTTAAGTTGAAACTGCATAGATAAATGAACGAGGTTAGTACAACTAGGCTGAGCGAAAACACAACAACTGAACTTGAAAAATATTTATAAATATTTTTTTTCAAAAGGAGAAAAAAAATCGGTTCGGGGTAGGGTTTGAACCCCGGCTGATGAAAATTATCAGAACCGTTTAATAAATATCTGAGGATAATCATAAGCAGAAAAAAATTAAAACATAAGAAGAAAAAAGTTTTCTCGACCAGGATTTGAACCCCTGATTGATCGATCCTGAGGCCGACGTCTTATCCACCGAGCTATCATTTAGGAATATTTCTTGATATCTTTTAAGATAAACCCTTTGAACGAAACTACTTTAAGTACGAATAAGGGATAAAAACATAACGAATAACAAGGTTCTAAAGAAAATAAATTGAAAATGAAAATAATTACATACCTAAAACTAGCGGTGGGAGATGACGGTAAGCTTAGATCTTGGAGTGCATCGAAGAACGCATCTGTAAATGAAATAACTGGTCATACAATTCTAATTTCATATTATATTTACCTCAATCGTGAACGGTGCTTGGCGCTTGGGAATAAGTCAAGAATTAACTTGTAGCGTTTAATCTCCTATAGCTTTTAATTTTTTAGAGTTCTTAAATAATTGATGTAACGAGAGAGTTGACCGTTTTCCCCCGTTAAACCGATATACGGCGATACAGGTGCACGGTTTTTTTTAAGTTTGCCTACAATACAGTGTATTGTGTCAGTCTATAATATATGAAAGATCTTCTTTTAAGAAACGAACCGCTTGTGCTCAAAGGAATGATTGATAATGCAAACTTACCTTCATCAAATGTTTTCTCGTCATCCATTGTATACCGAGACCGGAGATCGACCAAATACGTAAAAACGCACCTTCGTGAGCCAGTGGCATATGACCATTGAACTCGAAAACTCTCTCCTTTTATCCTATTAGCCGTCAAAGGGTCACGTGATGTTTTTATTGTTAGCTAACGAACGGACTGCTAACAAAGGGACTTAAACCGGTTTTACCGGTTTCTTACGACCGACTAAACCGGTTTTACCGGTTTTTTAGGACAGGTTAAACCGGTTTGACCGGTTAAACCACTTTGACCAGTTTCTTACAACCGGTTAAACCGGTTTGACCGGTTTCTTACAACCACGCCCTAATTACGTCACAAAACCGGTTTGACCAGTTTCTTACGACCTGTTAAACCGGTTTTACCGGTTTCTTACAACCACGCCCTAATTACGTCACAAAACCGGTTTGACCAGTTTCTTACGACCTGTTAAACCGGGTTTACCGGTTTCTTACGACCGACTAAACCGGTTTTACCGGTTTCTTACGACAGGTTAAACCGGTTTGACCGGCTAAACCGGTTTGACCAGTTTCTTACAACCGGTTAAACCGGTTTGACCGGTTTCTTACAACCACGCCCTAATTACGTCACAAAACCGGTTTGACCAGTTTCTTACGACCTGTTAAACCGGTTTTACCGGTTTCTTACGACCACGCCCTAATTACGTCACAAAACCGGTATAACCGGTTTCTTAGGACCGGTTAAACCGGTTTAACCGGTTTTACCGGTTTTTCTGGTTTCTTACGACCAGTTAAACCGGTTTGACCAGTTTCTTACGACCAGTTAAACCGGTTTGACCGGTTTCTTACGACCACGCCCTAATTACGTCACAAAACCGGTTTGACCAGTTTCTTACAACCTGTTAAACCGGTTTTACCGGTTTCTTACGACCACGCCCTAATTACGTCACAAAACCGGTATAACCGGTTTCTTAAGACCGGTTAAACCGGTTTAACCGGTTTTACCGGTTTGACCGGAAAAACCGGTTTGACCGGTTAAACCGGGTTTTCCGGTTTCTTACGACCAGTTAAACCGGTTTGACCAGTTTCTTACGACCAGTTAAACCGGTTTGACCGGTTTCTTACGACCACGCCCTAATTACGTCACAAAACCGCTTTAAGCGCTTTCCTACGACAGGTTAAACCGGTTTGACCGGTTTCTTACGACCGGTTAAACCGGTTTTACCGGTTTCTGACGACCACGCCCTAATTGCGTCATACGATGACGTCGCTTTCGTTCTCAATTCTGATTGGTCCACTCACAGCAGGACTCTATTACTACTAACATACGATCACTGTTTATGGAAAAGAACGCTAGCTTCTCTAGGAACAGAAGGCATTATTCAGAAGATTTTGACGGCTATAGAGTATTGCAGCATATTGCGTATACACCATAGGTTACACGAAATAAGCATACTCACCGGCGACGGAGTAAGCCCCGTATTACCTTAACAGGAACAGAAGGACCATACTGTTGATGGCAGAGTAGGCTCCATGCTAAAGTACCATGTCTGGAACAAAATGGCTATACTTCTGATTGTAGAGTATAGGCTCCAGGCTACCTTACCACGAACTAAAGGACTATACTCCCATTGATGGAGAAAACCGCAGGCTACCTGACCAGGAACAAAAGGACTATCCTCCCTTTGATGGAGTAGGCTCCATGCTCCCTTTCCAGGAACAAAAGGACTATACTCCCTTTGATGGAGCAGGCCACAGGCTACCCGACCAGGAACAAAAGGACTATACTCCAGATGATGGAGTAGGCTCCATGCTACCTTACCAGAAACAAACGGACTATACACCCGATGATGGAGTAGGCTTCGGGCTAACTAACCAGGAACAAAAGGACTTTACTCCAGATGATGGAGTAGGCTCCAGGCTACCTTGCCAGTAACAAAAGGACTATACTCCCGATGATGGAGTAGGCTCCATGCTACCTTACCAGAATTAAAAGGACTATACTCCCTATAGCATGATGGCGTAGGCTCCAGGCAACATCACCAAGAACAAAAGGACTATATTCCCGGTGATGGTTCAGGCTAGGAGCAAAGGTCTATACTCCCGATGATAGTTTAGGCTCCATGCTACCTTACCAGAAACAAAAGGACTATATCACCGATGATGGAGACGACTCCAGGCTATCTTACCAGGAGCAAAAGGACTATGCTCCCGATGATGGAGTAGGCTCCATGCTGCTTCACCAGAAACAAAAGGACTATACTCTCGATGATGGAGTAGGCTCCATGTTATCTTACCAGGAACAAAACGACTATACATCCGTTGATGGAGTAGGCTACTTGCTATCTTACCAGGAACAAAACGACTATACTCCCGCTGATGGAGTAGACTCCATGCTACCGTACCTGGAACAAAATGAATATAGTCCCGACGAAGGTGTAGGCTCCCGTCTACCTCACCAGGAACAAAAGAACTATACTCTCGATGATTGAGTAGGCTGCAGGCTACCTTATAAAAACAAAAGGACTATACTCGCCATGATTGAGAAGGTTCCATACTATCTTATAGGGAGCAAAAGGACTATACTCCCCATGATGGAGTAGGCGTCAAGCTGCCTTACCAGAATTAAAAGGACTATACTCCCTATAGCATGATGGCGTAGGCTCCAGGCAACATCACCAAGAACAAAAGGACTATATTCCCGGTGATGGTTCAGGCTAGGAGCAAAGGTCTATACTCCCGATGATAGTTTAGGCTCCATGCTACCTTACCAGAAACAAAAGGACTATATCACCGATGATGGAGACGACTCCAGGCTATCTTACCAGGAACAAAAGGACTATACTCCCGATGATGGACTAGGCTCCATGCTGCTTCACCAGAAACAAAAGCACTATACTCTCGATGATGGAGTAGGCTCCATGTTATCTTACCAGGAACAAAACGACTATACACCCGTTGATGGAGTAGGCTCCATGCTATCTTACCAGGAAGAAAACGACTATACTCTCGCTGATGGAGTAGACTCCATGCTACCGTACCTGGAACAAAATGAATATAGTCCCGACGAAGGTGTAGGCTCCCGTCTACCTTACCAGGAACAAAAGAACTATTCTCCCGATGATTGAGTAGGCTGCAGGCTACCTTATAAAAACAAAAGGACTATACTCGACATGATTGAGAAGGTTCCATACTATCTTATAGGGGGCAAAAGGACTATACTCCCCATGATGGAGCAGGCGTCAAGCTGCCTTACCAGAATTAAAAGGACTATACTCCCTATAGCATGATGGCGTAGGCTCCAGGCAACATCACCAAGAACAAAAGGACTATATTCCCGGTGATGGTTCAGGCTAGGAGCAAAGGTCTATACTCCCGATGATAGTTTAGGCTCCATGCTACCTTACCAGAAACAAAAGGACTATATCACCGATGATGGAGACGACTCCAGGCTATCTTACCAGGAACAAAAGGACTATACTCCCGATGATGGAGTAGGCTCCATGCTGCTTCACCAGAAACAAAAGGACTATACTCTCGATGATGGAGTAGGCTCCATGTTATCTTACCAGGAACAAAACGACTATACACCCGTTGATGGAGTAGGCTCCATGCTATCTTACCAGGAACAAAACGACTATACTCCCGCTGATGGAGTAGACTCCATGCTACCGTACCTGGAACAAAATGAATATAGTCCCGACGAAGGTGTAGGCTCCCGTCTACCTTACCAGGAACAAAAGAACTATACTCCCGATGATTGAGTAGGCTGCAGGCTACCTTATAAAAACAAAAGGACTATACTCGCCATGATTGAGAAGGTTCCATACTATCTTATAGGGAGCAAAAGGACTATACTCCCCATGATGGAGTAGGCGTCAAGCTGCCTTACCAGAATTAAAAGGACTATACTCCCTATAGCATGATGGCGTAGGCTCCAGGCAACATCACCAAGAATAAAAGGACTATATTCCCGGTGATGGTTCAGGCTAGGAGCAAAGGCCTATACTCCCAATGATGGAGTAGGCTCCATGCTACCTTACCAGAAACAAAAGGACTATATCACCGATGATGGAGAAGACTCCATGCTATCTTACCAGGAACAAAAGGACTATACTCCCGATGATGGAGTAGGCTCCATGCTGCTTCACCAGAAACAAAAGGACTATACTCTCGATGATGGAGTAGGCTCCATGTTATCTTACCAGGAACAAAACGACTATACACCCGTTGATGGAGTAGGCTCCATGCTATCTTACCAGGAACAAAACGACTATACTCCCGCTGATGGAGTAGACTCCATGCTACCGTACCTGGAACAAAATGAATATAGTCCCGACGAAGGTGTAGGCTCCCGTCTACCTTACCAGGAACAAAAGAACTATACTCCCGATGATTGAGTAGGCTGCAGGCTACCTTATAAAAACAAAAGGACTATACTCACCATGATTGAGAAGGTTCCATACTATCTTATAGGGAGCAAAAGGACTATACTCCCCATGATGGAGTAGGCGTCAAGCTGCCTTACCAGAATTAAAAGGACTATACTCCCTATAGCATGATGGCGTAGGCTCCAGGCAACATCACCAAGAACAAAAGGACTATATTCCCGGTGATGGTTCAGGCTAGGAGCAAAGGCCTATACTCCCGATGATAGTTTAGGCTGCAAGCTGTAGTATCCTAGTGTTATGTCAAGATAAGCGTGTGTCTGGAGATAAAGCTATGTTAACGCCAGTATTGACTTTTTGCCATAAAGTTTAGCTTGGAATCTCGTGATAGCTTCGAAGAAAATCAAACTGAGAAAACAACAATGGTCTTATTCTCATTCTCATATCATGGAGGAGAATCGAACAAATCCGTACTTAATAGAAGTGTCCCTGCTCAAATGCTGTGGGCAATTTTCTATAAGACCGGTCATTTCTCTGCAGAAAGTAATAAATGGGATATTTCCTTATTCACAATCCAAAGGATCTTGTATCTTTAGATGGGTAAATGACCCTAGGGCAGATACAATGTGGGTAAATGACCCTAGGGCAGATACAATGTGGGTAAATGACCCTAGGGCAGATACAATGTGGGTAAATGACCCTAGGGCAGATACAATGTGGGTAAATGACCCTAGGGCAGATACAATGCAGAAGTACCAAACTAAAATACATCCACTACAAGAAATTGTTCAATTGGCATGAAGTACAATATTATATACTCAGAAAAATTTCAAGGCGCTGAGTCTAATGATTCTCGATCGCCGTAAAGTAGTGCATTCGTGCAAAATAGTTGATTCTGAGGTGAGAACAATTCGTATTTTTCCCTGTAAACATATGAAGATAAATGATAACCAGAACCAGATATGGTCTACGACTATATATTGGAACAGCGAGTATGCTGTATCAAGATGGTTCTGATTATCGTTTATCTTCATAACTTTATAGAAAGAAATATGAGGTGTTTTCGGCTCAAAATTGGCGATTTTGCACGAATGCACCACTTCACGGCCCTGTTATTCTAGAATGATGAGACTCAGTGCCTTGAAACTTTAATGAGTATACTTCATGACAACTGAACACTTTTTTGTAGTGGGAGCATTTTATGTTAGGCACTTATACCGCACCTTTTCTGCGACCATTTACCCATCTAAACATACATTGTTCCTTTAAAAATATTCAAATTCAACGCCACTGCAAGCCAAAGGCAGAAACATCGGACAAATCATGAATAAGAAAATTGACCTGATTACAACGCATATAAGGAAAGTGGGAAGAGGTGCCGACATACTGACAGATTCACATGACTTCACAGTATAGTCTTGTGTTTCTAAAGCACATACCAAGAATCTAACGATTCGTGATATGTGTTGTATCTCAGGTATACTTTTATTGTACCTGTTCATGTGGCAACTTGGATGACATGACCACACCGCCCCTAGCACCGGCATAAGCGATATTAGATACAAATCTAGAGAGCTATGATGGAAATGCTCTAACAACTCGTATATTGGTAATTGGTGAGCTGTGTCGCTGTGACAACTCGTACAATGGGGATTGGTTAACTGTATCGTCGTCAGAGGCAAATAACGACATTTAGCACAAACGATTAGCCTGTAAGGCTCGTTGTCGACCCAGCATCAACTTCCCACAATGCCAACATATATCAAAGACCAAAAGGTCTGTACAGGGGGCGGGCCTCGGGGATGAAACGTCCACCAGCAGAATCTCGCTATATACAGGTAAAAATTACAATGCATATAAGGGAAGTGGGAAGAGGTGCCGACATACTGACAGAGCCACATGACTTTACAGTATAGTCTTGTGGTTAACCTATTCTAAAGCACATACATGTACCAAGAATCTAACGATTCGTGATATGCGTTGTATCTCAGGTACGCTTTTATTGTGCCTGTTCATGTGGCAACTTGGATGACATGACCACACGGCCCCTAGCACCGGCAGAAGCGGGATTAGATACAAATTAGTCCAGTCAATCTAGCGAGAAAATCACCAAACCTAGAAAAAATTGCAACAGAAACGGGGTTTGCGGTAAATAACCTCTGGAGTGATTCCGAACAACATATCAAAAATGTAGATTGATGTAGACAAGGGAAAATTTTTAATTTGCATAAATCCAAAATGGCAGCTCATTGCTTGTTTTCTGTCTACATATTTATGCGGATATCACATTCAGGAATGCATTTTCAAATAAAGGTTTGCGCTAATACATCTTCGCATAAATAATTGACAACGGATGAAGGTGGAAGACATTTCTCTGCCCAAAGTTCAAAATTGTCGCCATTTTCCAAGATGGCCGATATTTTTCTGCCAGTACATCTGACAGAGAAATAGATGCTTGTGTCCGATTTCAATAATGTTTGTATCTATATATATAATTTTGATCACGCCAAATCTGATTCTGCTGACCAGAACTACCCTACAATGCACCTTTGACATCAGCAATGAAAATTACCCAGATTTTTACCGTCGCCAGTGCCTGGCCATTGTGGTCGAGTGCATCTGTCTTCTGACCGAAAAATGCCCCAAAAATGCTCTTTTTGAAAATGACGTCACTGTGAGGTCATCATGGCAGTCTCGTGGATTTTTTTACATTTTCTTGTAGTGATCGACCCAAAGATATAGTGTGGTAAGTATCAGCCCTCTAGCCTTTAGCGGTAGCGAAAATATGTGGGAGCGCTTTCCGCCTCCCCCCCCCCATATCTGAAGGAGCACGGTTTTCTGCATTCCTTGAAGAAGCATTTTTACCTCTATACATGTCCACCGTAACATCCATGCATGGAAGCTTCACCGTTACCTTCATACCTGACTGACCACCGTTACCTCCCTTTGTTCAAGGATGTTCCTTACCTCCATTACTGGAGGGCCTCCGTTACCTGCATACATGAATTATGTCTACCGCTACCTCCATTCCTTGAAGGACCACCGTTTCCTATATTGCTCGAAGGATCACCGTTACCGGTACCTCTATTCCTGGAGGTCTGCCGTTGCTTCCGTACCCCAAGGACCACCGTTACTTGTATACCTGAACTTCAAACGTTACCTCCATTACTTGAAGGACCATTGTTATCCACATAACTGAAGATCCAGCATTACCTCCATAACTGAAGGGCCACCGTTACCTCCATAATTGAAGGACCACCGTTACTTCCATTTCTGGGGATCAACCGTCGCTTCCATACCCCAAGAATCACTGTTACTTGTATAGCTGAAGTTCAAACGTTACCTCCATTACTTGAAGGACCACCGTAATCTCCATAACTGAAGACCCACCATTACCTCCATAACTGAAGGGCCACCGTTACCTCCATAATTGAAGGACCACCGTTACTTCCATTTCTGGGGGTCAACCGTCGCTTCCATACCCCAAGAATCACTGTTACTTATATACCTGAAGTTCAAACGTTACCTCCATTATTTGAAGGACCACCGTAATCCCCATAACTGAAGACCCATCATTACCTCCATAACTGAAGGACCACCGTTACCTCCATAATGGAAGGACCACCGTTACCTCCATAATGGAAGTACCACCGTTACTTCCATACGTGCACCGTTACCTCCATTCTTGAACGACCATTGTTATCCACATAACTGAAGGACCACCGTTTGGAGATCCACCATTACGGCCATTTCCACCGTTACTTCCATTCCTGAAAGGACCACCTTTAATATCTCCATAATTGAAAGACATCAGTTACCTCCATAACTGAAGGTCCACCGTTACCTTCATTCCTTGAAGGGCCACAGTTGCTTCTGTTCCTTGAAGGAGCAGCGTAATCTTCACACCTGAAGGTCCACCGTTGCCCCCATTTTTTGGATGGTCGCCCTTACCTCCATAACTGAAGGTCCCGCGTTGCCTCCATATCTTTAGGACCACCGTTCCTGCCATACCTGAAGGACCATCATTACCGGTCCACCGTTACCTCCATTCGTTGAAGGATCTCCGTTACCCCCATACCTGATAGACCGTCATTACCTCCATACATTAAGGTCCACCGTTACCTTCATTCTTCTCTCTTGCAGGAAACTAGTCTGGTTTTATGCATACCATGATTCATTCTGTAAATTCGGTGCTAATGCTTTTATATGAATTAAGTCTTTGGATTACGAACGCGGGAATTCTTTAATGAATGACGGATGAATATTGATCGACGGACTAGACGCTTGTATTTGTAGCGTTTAATCTCCTATAGCTTTTAATTTTTTAGAGTTCTTAAATAATTGATGTAACGAGAGAGTTGACCGTTTTCCCCCGTTAAACCGATATACGGCGATACAGGTGCACGGTTTTTTTTAAGTTTGCCTACAATACAGTGTATTGTGTCAGTCTATAATATATGAAAGATCTTCTTTTAAGAAACGAACCGCTTGTGCTCAAAGGAATGATTGATAATGCAAACTTACCTTCATCAAATGTTTTCTCGTCATCCATTGTATACCGAGACCGGAGATCGACCAAATACGTAAAAACGCACCTTCGTGAGCCAGTGGCATATGACCATTGAACTCGAAAACTCTCTCCTTTTATCCTATTAGCCGTCAAAGGGTCACGTGATGTTTTTATTGTTAGCTAACGAACGGACTGCTAACAAAGGGACTTAAACCGGTTTTACCGGTTTCTTACGACCGACTAAACCGGTTTTACCGGTTTCTTAGGACAGGTTAAACCGGTTTGACCGGTTAAACCACTTTGACCAGTTTCTTACAACCGGTTAAACCGGTTTGACCGGTTTCTTACAACCACGCCCTAATTACGTCACAAAACCGGTTTGACCAGTTTCTTACGACCTGTTAAACCGGTTTTACCGGTTTCTTACAACCACGCCCTAATTACGTCACAAAACCGATTTGACCAGTTTCTTACGACCTGTTAAACCGGGTTTACCGGTTTCTTACGACCGACTAAACCGGTTTTACCGGTTTCTTACGACAGGTTAAACCGGTTTGACCGGCTAAACCGGTTTCTTACAACCGGTTCAACCGGTTTGACCGGTTTCTTACAACCACGCCCTAATTACGTCACAAAACCGGTTTGACCAGTTTCTTACGACCTGTTAAACCGGTTTTACCGGTTTCTTACGACCACGCCCTAATTACGTCACAAAACCGGTATAACCGGTTTCTTAGGACCGGTTAAACCGGTTTAACCGGTTTTACCGGTTTTTCTGGTTTCTTACGACCAGTTAAACCGGTTTGACCAGTTTCTTACGACCAGTTAAACCGGTTTGACCGGTTTCTGACGACCACGCCCTAATTACGTCACAAAACCGGTTTGACCAGTTTCTTACGACCTGTTAAACCGGTTTTACCGGTTTCTTACGACCACGCCCTAATTACGTCACAAAACCGGTATAACCGGTTTCTTAAGACCGGTTAAACCGGTTTAACCGGTTTTACCGGTTTGACCGGAAAAACCGGTTTGACCGGTTAAACCGGGTTTTCCGGTTTCTTACGACCAGTTAAACCGGTTTGACCAGTTTCTTACGACCAGTTAAACCGGTTTGACCGGTTTCTTACGACCACGCCCTAATTACGTCACAAAACCGCTTTAACCGGTTTCTTACGACAGGTTAAACCGGTTTAACCGGTTTCTTACGACCGGTTAAACCGGTTTTACCGGTTTCTGACGACCACGCCCTAATTGCGTCATACGATGACGTCGCTTTCGTTCTCAATTCTGATTGGTCCACTCACAGCAGGACTCTATTACTACTAACATACGATCACTGTTTATGGAAAAGAACGCTAGCTTCTCTAGGAACAGAAGGCATTATTCAGAAGATTTTGACGGCTATAGAGTATTGCAGCATATTGCGTATACACCATAGGTTACACGAAATAAGCATACTCACCGGCGACGGAGTAAGCCCCGTATTACCTTAACAGGAACAGAAGGACCATACTGTTGATGGCAGAGTAGGCTCCATGCTAAAGTACCATGTCTGGAACAAAATGGCTATACTTCTGATTGTAGAGTATAGGCTCCAGGCTACCTTACCACGAACTAAAGGACTATACTCCCATTGATGGAGAAAACCGCAGGCTACCTGACCAGGAACAAAAGGACTATCCTCCCTTTGATGGAGTAGGCTCCATGCTCCCTTTCCAGGAACAAAAGGACTATACTCCCTTTGATGGAGCAGGCCACAGGCTACCTGACCAGGAACAAAAGGACTATACTCCAGATGATGGAGTAGGCTCCATGCTACCTTACCAGAAACAAACGGACTATACACC
>JAVTVY010016428.1:0-60937 GCA_036873755.1 Hanleya hanleyi | reverse complement strand
CGCGAGTACGGAAGCACGCTCCCACGCTCTGTGTATTGAAGACGGCCCCACCCGAGTTGGTCCGAACCATTGTACGCGGTGCGGACCCTGACCTTGTACGCTGTCTGTGCGAGATCGGGTACAATCTGTTAAAAGGCAACGTACCACTGACTCCGGCTCAGAAGACCAAGTTGACCAAGCATAAGACAGGTCTCCGAACCCTAGTCCATAAGCGGCTCCCACAAACACAAAAGAAAAAGGTGTTACAGAAAGGCGGCTTTCTCGGGGCCATCTTAGCACCGTTGGCCGCTTCCGTGTTGGGTCCAGTATTTGGTGGACTCTTCGGCCGACAATGAACCACACGAAAAAAATGGTCCTCGTCGAACCACGGTTGCTTCAAAACCTCCAATCGCCCTACCCTGTGCCACCTACGGTGAAGACCATAAACACCCTCGATGGAGAGATGCAACTGATCTTACAGAGACCGGGGTTAAGCGACAGTGAGAAAGTACAACGGTACAATGAGACGCTTCAACGGTACATGACGTTCATGGACCAATACAAAACCCTCCCTACCCCACCACCACCACCACCACCACCACGTGACAGACCACCGACCTCAGCACCCCTCCAACAGCCGCCATTACCAGGGGTAGCCCCCCCAGCCCCACAGTGGGTGGAAGACGAAGTGCTGAAGAGTGTACCTGCCTCGTTCAAGAAACAAGCTGGCCTGGTATTACAACGGATGAAACAGAATCCTAACATGACTTGGAATGATAAAGACGAACTCCTGGTACAGAATCAGGTGGTCCGCGGCACCCACATGACGGATTTATTGAATGACCTGATGCGTAAACGCAGATCGCACACGGATCCTCGAGGATGGAAGGTCTTCGCTCAAGGCTTGAAAGACATGCATGTACCACAGGAATTGATGGGGAACCCCCACCGCTGGGCCTTTATGCAGCAAACCCAGCAATCGCCGAGTCGTGCACCACGACAGATTCCACAACCTTGGGAATCCGAATGGGAACCGGAGTCACCCCCCAAAACTCCACCACCACAACGGGCACCTTCTTTTCAGACCTTTGAAAAACCACCCTTGATCAGGACACCGCACATCTCCAGAGCCGTGACACGTAGCAAGTCAACGCGACGAACACGACGCCGGACACAACCACCCAAGGTCTGGAACACCTATTAAAACCAACAGCAGCAGCAGTACAGCTCAGTCGCCATGTTTTACCTCACCCTACCCAGTAACAGTTCGCTGGATGTGTTTCCTGACAACACCGTGGCCAAGTATGTGACTCAATTACCACAACCGTTGCATTTACCTGGACGATGGGAATGTGGCCTCGTGGATATCCAATACCCTTACTCGTGGTACAACGTGCGAGCCAATGAAGTGTGGTACAAGGTGACCTACGAAGGAAAAGACACCCGACTCACCCTCCCCGAAGGCCAATACGATACTCCCAAGGAGTTCATCGGTGGGCTGTCAAGACTGTTGCATTAGGCTCTACGGCAGGTCACGAATAGTTCAAAACCCATCCAAGCCTATCCCTTCAAGAATCACGTGGACTTCGATTACAACGCACACAACGACAAGGCACAGCTTACCGTCACCGCCAACGCGAGTGTCGTACTGAGTCCTATCCTACAGCAATGCTGGGTTTCGATCTACAGACGTTCGCTGGTCCCACCGAACACCATGGCGAGATCCCGATGGATATGAAGTCGGGTATGTACGGACTCTACGTCTACTCGGACGTGGTGGACAGCCACATCGTGGGCGATATCAACACACCTCTGTTACGGGTGGTCCCCATTAAAAATAAGTATGGCGATCAAGTCACCCACAGTTTCACTCACATGCTCTACCTGCCCGTACGACAAACTGACATCAACACGATCACGGTGGATATAAGAGATGACACGGGACGACCGGTGGCATTCGAACGAGGAAAAGTGGTGCTGACACTTCATTTTCGACAAGCACGTGTTCTCCACTTTGCATAATGAAGGTGCCTTACGAGTGCGATGCACGCAGCTATATGGACTATTATGCCCAACAGGCCGGGGGTGGCTTTCCGGTGTTTAGTGGTGCACGCATGCAACGTGGACATGGACTGGGGAACATACTCTGGAGCATCGTCAAAACGTTCCTGCCCTTGGTGACGCGTGGGGTGAAAGCAATCGGCAAACAAGCGGTACGCAGTGGACTGCAAGTGGCCGGTGATGTCTTGGGGGGTACGGCACCCAAAGAAGCCTTGACACGGCGGGCCAAAGAAGCGGGAGGCGTCTTGGTGGCCAAAGCACAACGCACCGTAGGGAAGAAAAGACCTGCCCCAGCGAGACCACGCACCAGTCGACGACCGACCCAGCGACGACGCACATCGAAGACCCGGGATATCTTTTCTTAAACATGTCCTTGATCCACGCCGAGTCCTGCCCCTCCACCAACAGTGAATTTGATTTGTGGACCGTGCCGCCCACACAGACCAGTGCCGAGCAAGGATTATGGGTGGAGCATCTCCCGCTGTCCAGCATCAACGCAACAGGGCCCATCGAGTTCACCATCAGTAATGCGGATACGACCTATGTGGATTTAGCCCATACCTACTTGTATGTGAAAGCCAAGATCACCAAGGGAGATGGCACCAGAATCGCCGACCAAGCAACGGTGGGCCCCACGAATCTCTGGCTGCACTCCATGTTTCAACAGGTGGATATATTTCTCAGCGACAAACTCATCAGTGACTCGACCAACACGTACCCCTATCGAGCCTACATCGAGACGCTGTTGTCGCATGGGCGAGAGGCTAAAAAATCTCAACTGACAGCCGCTTTATTCTACCAGGACAAAGCCGAGCACATGGGCGCAGAGAACGACAATACGGGATATAGCAAACGGAAGGCTTTGACCGCGAACGGCGTCTCGGTGGATATGATCGGTCGACTGCACGCAGAAATGTTCATGCAAGACCGATACCTCTTGAACAAGATCCCCATCAAAATCCGACTGATACGGGCGCCTCCGACCTTCGCCTTGATGGCCACTAACGTAGAGGCGCATGTAGCTGACTATAAGATTGTCATCGAAGACGCAGTCCTGTATGTCCGAAAAGTGAAACCGAATCCAGCCGTTCAATTGGGACACATGAAAGCATTGGAAACAAAACCAGCCCAGTACCCTATCCGACGTGTGCAAACCAAAGTGTTCTCTGTGTCTGCTGGAAATATGAGCACCAACAAAGACAACCGGTTCCTGGGGGAACTACCCAAGCGATTGATCCTGGCCTGTGTGGAAAATACCAGTTTCAGTGGAGCCTACCCAGAGAATCCGTTTGACTTTAAACATTTCGGCATCAATTTTGTGGTCCTGCATGTGGATGGACAACAGGTGCCAGCCACCGCCTTAACCCCGAACTTTGGGCGCGCGAATTTCATTCGAGCCTATCAGAGCCTGTTTACAGCCACCGGTCAAATAAACCAGGACGAAGGGAATTTCATCAGTCGGGAGGACTACGGGAACGGATACACATTGTTCTGTTTCGATCTGACCCCCACCTTAGAGAACGACCATCAGCTGGCCCTGGCCAAGCAAGGCAATTTACGGTTGGAAATCCACTTTCAACGAGCCCTCCGGAGCGCCGTCAATGTGATCTGCTACGCCGAGTTTGACAACATCATTCAAGTGGACAAGGCGCGCAACGTGCTGTGTGACTTCTCCACCTAACATGGATACAGAGCAGATAACCACCGTGCTGAAGAATGACCCAGAGACACGTAGGGTGTTTCAAGGGGTGTTCGCCCGAGATGTGTTCCCATTAGACCGTGTGTATCCTGCTGCTTACGTTCTCAACACGGACCCGATGGAGCGACCCGGTGAACACTGGGTGGCCGTGTGCTTGACAGAACAGCAGGGCGAATACTCTGACCCGTACGGCCTGCCACCCCTCCATCCCGATTTAACAGACTTCATGGATCAAGGCACAGAGACGTGGTATTGGAACAGTCAAACGTTGCAAAGCCTGACCAGTAGCGTGTGCGGACAATATTGCTTGTTTTACCTGTACCATCGATGCCGGGGAAGACCCTTATCTACCATCGTACAGATGTTTGACGAGTACCCTAAGGCCGAGGACCGCGATGTACTCGTATATGACTGGGCCGCCCATCATTTCAATGTACAAGTCCCGTTCTGGGCTTGAATTCTTTCAATGTACACACGCCCGCTGTTTTGGGCTTAAGTTTAAAAGCCCCCTGTTCTGGGCTTCAGTGTACAAGCCCCCTGTTCTGGGCTTCAGTTTACAAGCCCCTTGTTCTGGGCTTCAGTTTTCACGTGGTTGTTCTCACGTTGTTGTTGTTCACTGAATAAAAAAATGAGATCTCACAAAAAAAAAACCCTGTCTTGTGTGTTTTATTCATAATGCATCAATGCCCATTGTGGAGATTCAGTCAAACTGAAATCAGTGGTGTAGGATTGGGCCAAAATGTAATCCATCAAGGTTAGAATGCAAGCGCACTATAGTAAAAATAGAGAGGCCAATGAAATCAGCCCACAGACCAAGTACGTGTTTTTGGTCTAGGTTTGGAGCGGGCATTTCATTGAGGTACGTGTATACGGTGAGTGAAGACTCGTCCAACACGTATAGATGAAGTTGAGGACTATAAGTTCTATGTTGTCGATTTAACCTCTCCCTACATTGACGCGCGCGCTCGCGCTGGGGGGGGGGGACGCGCCGGGAAAACACCCGGCGGTTGAACATACGGACGTGTCAACCCCCCACGTGACCTGCGCAGCAGAATGGAAACGACACCCTAGTGTAACTCCCTCACCTAGGCTTCACAAGACCCCAAAACGTGTAGCGGGACCCATACAGGGTCCAGTTTTCGACACTAGGTGACCACATCCCGACGAAATGACCAGTTTTCGACACCGAATGTGCCGCCATCTTGAACATACGTGCCGCCATCTTGGATATGTCCCATAATGCACCGGGTCAAAATACTCGCTTATGATTGGACGAGAGCTCTGTGACGGATTTGAAATACTCGCTTCTGATTGGACGAGAGCTCCGCATTGCGTCTGCGCATGCGTAGAATGATATTCCTACCGCACACCCAACCCATCAGATGCCCCTTCACCTAGGCTTCACTTTAATACCTCACTCGACTCCATCGACCCATTAGGGACTCCCCTACATCCCAAAACGTCTATGCGCATGCGCAGAATGGTGACAACGCCCGAGCCGCTAGTCCAGTCAGATGCCCCTTCACATAAGCTTCACTTGGAGACCTCACTCGACCCCATCCGACCATGAGTAACTCCCCTAGCTCCCAACACGTCTAGCGGGACCCATACAGGGTCCAGTTTTCGACACTAGGTGACCACATCCCGATGAAATGGCCAGTTTTCGACACCGGATGTGCCGCCATCTTGAACATACGTGCCGCCATCTTGGATATGCCCCATAATGCACCGGGTCAAAATTACTCGCTTCTGATTGGACGAGTGCTGTGTGACGGATTTGAAATACTCGCTTCTGATTGGACGAGAGCTCCGCAGTGCATCTGCGCATGCGCAGAATGATATTCCTACCGCACACCCAACCCATCAGATGCACCTTCACCTAGGCTTCACTTTAATACCTCACTCGACCCCATTGGACCATTAGGGGCTCCCCTACATCCCAAAACGTCTATGCGCATGCGCAGAATGGTGACAACGCCCGAGCCGCTGGTCCAGTCAGATGCCCCTTCACATATGCTTCACTTTGATACCTCATACAACTCCATCGGACCATGAGTAACTCCCCTAGCTCCCAACACGTCTATTTCCATACCCTTGGGCCATCGCGCATGCGCAGAATGCTGATAGTTCAACCCCACACCCAGCCCATCAGATGCCCCTTCACATAAGCTTCACTTTGATACCTCACTCGATCCCATTGGACCATTAGGGGCTCCCCTGGCTCCAAAACGTCTATTTTCATACCCTTCGGCCATCGCGCATGCGCAGAATGCCGATAGTTCAACCCAACACCCAGCCCATTAGGTGCCCCTTCACATAAGCTTCACTTTGATACCTCACTCGACCCCATCGGACCATTTTATCTAGGGACTACTTTTTCTCCGCGGAAGCTTTTTCCCGAGACCGAATCACCGCCAAAACCGCGGCCAGACCGCATCACCGCGGATGAATACATCCTGAATACATCCCCTGCAGCAATTGGAACTTTCCTGTGCTAGAGGTAGCTTTTGGTCATCCTGCCGGAACTATAGTTCACTTGACCTCTCTCTCCGCCACGTGACCGCCACAAATTATGGAAATTTCTGAGGTCAAGTTGCGCTGAAATGCTCGCTCTATACTACTAGCGTGTCTAAATAAAAGGCATCACTCACATCAAGTTTCTTAACATCATAAATGCAGTGAAGAAGAAATTCTAATCCGGTCCCAACTTCACCAATAACCATATTGTTAAATGGCTTCCAGACAGACTGTAAAGAATCAAAATATCTAGACAGCCACATTAATTTAACTACTTTATTCATATGAGATAAACTAAGCTCTCGAATACCACCTTTGCAAATATATTGAAAAATGATCGATCTCCTCACTTTGTCAGATAATTTACTCTCCCAAATGAAGTTAAATATGCGTTTATGCGTTTGTATTTGCGTACACTTCGCCATCCATAAGATGGCTTGCGAATCGTGTGTCTCCATTATCGCGGAGCGATATCCGGTACTTTATCTGTTCGGCCTTCATCCGGCGGAGAACAGACTCGAGAAATCTGATAAATTACAGGTATTCATATCACTTCTGAAACAGATATTGCCTGGGCTTACAAAATATATAGGTATGAAATAACTTTCGTGTCATACAAGAGGTGTGATGAATCATTTGCGTACACTTCGCCATCCATAAGATGGCTTGCGAATCGTGTGTCTCCTTTATCGCGGAGCGATATCCGGTACTTTCTGTTCGGGCTTCATCCGGTAGAGAACAGACTCGAGAAATCTGATAAATTACAGGTTTTCATACCACTTAGGAAACAGATAGTGCCTGGGCTTACAAAATATATAGGTATGAATAACTTTCGTATCATACAAGAGGTGTGTTGGATCTGTAATTTTGAAGAAATAGGACATCACATGACTCGAAAATGGCGGGTTACGTTGGGGTTACGTCGGTAGACTTTAGCTGATTGGCTGACGAAGTCACGTGGTATTGATTTCTGGAAATTCCCTCTTGCAGTTGGCGAAAGTAGGCTGAAAATGGATACACACGATCCCAGGGTCAGTCTTACCGCGTATAGATGACCCAGATGGTTACAGCTTGGTGGTGGATCTGTAATTTTGAACAAGTAGGACATCACATGACTCGAAAATGGCGGGTTATGTTGGGGTTACGTCGGTAGACTTTTGCTGATTGGCTGACGAAGTCACGTGGTATTGATTTCTGGAAATTCCCTCTTGCAGTTGCCGAAAGTAGGCTGAAAATGGATACACACGATCCCAGGGTCAGTCTTACCGTGTATAGATGACCGAGATGGTTACAGGTTGATGCGTTTGCTGTCGTTAGTTCTTTGTCACTGATGTGAAAGATAAACCAATCTAGAAATACCTTCACATTTAGTTATCAGGTTGCGACCAAACATGGATAGTAACCTCATCTTCCACACCGCAAAACGATCGTTTCTGCCTTCATTCACTTACCGAGGGTGAAAAAAACACACTAACATTCTCCGTCGGTACAGTGTATCTCCACCAAGCCATGTAGCTTTTGGCGGACATTAAAAGTGCGAGATTATCCGAACTACTCTGTATCGCAACAACCTGAATTAACCAGAATTAATCCACTGTGGCGCATTTGCATTTGAGCAGATTCGGCAGACAAAAGAAAAAACAAACATTCGGTGATAATTAAAGAAGTGTTGGCCCGTTTACAACAACAACAACAACAAGACTACATCAAAGCTAACGGTCGTTTGTTTATAAAAAAAAAAAAAAAACAGAAGAAGGGGGGAAAAAAAGAAGAAAAAACCCCCAACAACAACAATGTTTGTTTTTCGAAATCAAATGCTCACGCAAATTCACATCTCAAACGTTAAATATCTTAGTATTTAGTATGTTGATTTAGTATGTTGTGAAAAGATGTTTTCGTACAGGAATATATGTAAATGAAGGCAGGGTCGATGGATATGGCATAAAGAGAGAAACGTAACCCTGTTTGGAGGCTGCCTGTGAGGTTGACACATCTAGATAAACCAAGATGGTAAATCAGGGGAATACCATCTAGACGTAACGCTATGAAAACTTCGTGCGAAATGTTCGCCTATATTCTGGGAGATCCCATAATAAGCCAATCACGACAATTTCAGACTTTTCTCTCTGACAATGATTGACGTTTACTTCACGGAGATTAACATCTTCGCGCGGCACAATCTTTTGATGTTTTCTACCCCCTAACAAAGCCAGACGGGCGGGAGTAAACTCTTTGATCTTCACGGTTTACCCGGGAAATGATGCCATATTTGAATACTGTTTCCCGATAATTCTGTGGGCGTGATTTCAACAAGCTAGCCACCTGATTGGCTAACAAATGTAGTTTCAAATTCGCGTGGGATTTATATAGGGCTGAATTCAGATATAATATTCCGTAATATTTTATCCGAGTTTACTGAGATTGGACCATGCCGGTCTACGGCACCAAATACTATTATTCAACTAAACATATGAAATGATTTTTGAGAGAGAATAAATTGGTCGACAACGGGATTCGAACCCACCACCCTGGCTTATTGCGCCGATACCCTATACAGACTGAGCCATGACGGCCCATAGGTTTTACGCCCGTGAATTGTCTCTGTGATGACCAACCTTCTCTCTCGGTGTTGCAATGTGCGCAACTAGCTTTATAATGAAGAAATGATATTTGGTATGGCGTATAGCCGGCCACTAAGCTATTTATTCTTTCTCTCTCAAAAATTATTTCATATGTATATATGCTTAGTGGCGGACTATATGCCATACCAAATATCATTTCTTCATTATAAAGCCAGTTGCGCACATTGCAACACCGAGGGAGAATGTTGGTCATCACAGGCACAATCCACAGGTAAAATACCTATGGGACGTCATAGCTCAGTCGTCAGAGCATCGGCGCGGTTTGTTCGAATCCCGACTAATTTATTCTTTCTCTTTCAAAATTCATTTCATATGTATATATGCTTAGCGGTCATACCAAATATCATTTCTTCAACTAAACATAGAAATACTTTTGTATAATTTGAATGTATTATGTTCTTATGATTAAAATTAAATTCAGTTCACAATAAAATGCGACTGCAAAGCTCGATTATAAAAGGCACTCTTTATTAGCCGGCTCACTATGTGATCGTCATACGCTCTCCATGAGTGGCTTTTCGTGCGTTCTTTGTGAGAAGTCCCGCCAATACGGAAATAGCCAAACATAAGATTGGTGGCGCCACCCTCCACAATTTATTACCTCAAATAATACCTTTAGGCTTTAGGCTTTATGTACTACTAGAATTCATTAATATCAATCCTACAGTCTAGTACCAGAGCTTTAATTTCCTGCTGTAATTGTGATAAAAATGCTCCACACTCATATGTGGTCCATTCTCCCAACGTCAGAGTTTGTAACCTCCAAACCGTCGGTAAACAAGGTATATACGACAATATACAGATATTGCATGCTGTGAGGTGTGATATCACGATTTGTCAGCTCGAGAAGGTGATGTTCAACGAGTGCGAAGCACGAGTTGAACATCACCTTCGAGAGCTTACAAATCGTGATATCACACCTCACAGCATGCAATATCTGATTTATTATACCGAAAAAAACATAAACAATACAAACAGACGTACAGTGTAAAAAGAAAATGTACACGCCATCGAGATGTACACGAGATGTACACGCCATCGTGATTACAGCGGAATGCCAGCACAACAGACGACAATGCTACGAAAGAGCCTGTTCACGGGCGATAACTGCGCGAGACCGTGTGACATTGCCTCTGCCGTGTGACGTCAGCGCGTGATCGTGTGATATCGGCGCGAGATCGTGAGACATCACATTCAACCTCGCCACCAGGGGTCGCTCTCCGCTGGAAAATTGGCCGCTCCGACGAACCCCTGGGACGACGGTCGCTGAAAATTGGTCCCATAATACATTGAAAAATTCTTTCACGTGGCCCCTTCCGGTTCCATTGGAACATATCCTATTCTTTATAGAACGTCAGTCATGAGTCATTTTCATGGCCAGTGTCATAACGTCATGACGTCAGAATAAAAAAATGTTTCGCAAGAATGCATAAAGAATTCTAGTAGGCTACGTCATCTTTCAGACGCGCTCGTAACATTCATGATATCGGGACGTCGGCTTGATCCCCACAGATACGCTCTCGTTATGTTCTAAATTCTAGGGTTTTGTGTCCTATCCAATGACCGATCGTACTGCCGAGCGCCCTCCCAGAGCATAGTAGGGAGGACAGGACCGGATAGCTCTGGTTTCGAGATTGACATCACATTGACGAGCTGTTTTTCATAAGACATCGACAATTGCGGAATATCACGTGATGGTGTCGCAACCAATTAAAATAAACGAATACACAGTGAGGTATAATAATAGGGGATATACAGTCTGATGCCATGAGGATGATGTGGTCGGGTCATCATCGCTAATAACGTCCAGCTTGTTTAAAAGTTGCTGTTTTGCCCCATTCGCAACTTCTCGGGGATGTCCGGTTTGAGATGTCCCTCGAAGGCCATTGACGCCATATTGGACTAGAGCGTGGTCACGTGTGTTTCGGTGTCAGGGAACTGTCAGTGACGTCACGGGAATTATATCTTGCCAATACGTGGCGTGTGTACCATTTAAACTGATGGTTTTCTATTGAAACGTGCTTCGAATGAAAAGAATAAACAGTTTTTAGAATATCTGACGTAAATCAGACTCGCAGGGAAATATTTGCTGGTCGGGGATTAAGGCTTCCGCGAGAGTGATTGGGCTTCGGAGCCACGTCACATCTGGAGATTCATAGGAAATTCATGTTGTCGTCCCCCGAGCGTAGAATCAGTCCCCTTCGTAGATTTCCGCTCGGGAGTTCCGAATGGTTTTGCCCCTCTGTTTTTGCTTCAACGTTTTGTCTGTATATTCTCTTTGGTTTTTTTTTAAATAAACGGACCTGATATACGCAGTAATGTTATCTCCGTAATATGTGCATTATTTATTCGAATCATATCTTTGTGCGATAATATAATTTTCATGCTTCACTGCGTGGGATGCAAACTATATTACAGCAGCGTGCGTGGCCTTATGGCAAATAAATGCCCAGTGGTCTGTCCAGGGCTTAACTGAAAAAAACCCTAAGTAAATAAACAAAAAGCGTCGAGTCAGCCGAGTTGTTCAGTCCTGGGGCTCGCTATGAAATGGTTTAAACATTTCACCATGAGTACGTGCCTTCCACGTGGCTTTGTTTACATCGCGCGAAATAACGCGAAATAACGCGTGATTTGAGCATTGCATAGACAGCAAATCAATTGAGTCAATTGCCAGACCCCCCTCTAGGATAAACGGGGCTGTGTTCCAGTATATAAGGACGACCGTGGCTGCGATCAGTGGCTTCTGCGAAGCCCAGCTTTCGGAAATAGTGTGTAGACTATCTTGAAAACTGAATATACTCTTCTTCAAAATACTAGAGGCCAAATGGCTTCTCAGAATACGGTGGTGAGTTTTCTTACGTTCACTTTACATATATAATTAGGCTTCTAAATTTCAAGTTGAGCTGAAAATATGTCTGTTCTTTCGCCAGGATAGCGCGCACCTGCTTGGCTGGCATGTTGGCTGATTTAAAAAATGTCGCAGGTTCATTTTTGACATCGGCATTCCCCAGTATTTGAATTTGAATCTCCTCGCGTAAATTTTAATAGTGTTTCTAAGTTCTTTATCTATCTATACAATTGAGACATCTTCTCTTTTAATTTTAGTTTAACTGCCATTAATTTTACGAATTAATGAGGTAAAAGCCGGGTATTTTTTAAATCTCTGAATAATACGTGCATTTTATCTATGACAAATATCCATGTAAAAACAATATGCAGAGGTAAAGTGAAGTATCAGATATTTTGTCAGTATTTTAGGAATCAATCCTAATGTGAAAATAGAAAATATGGCAAAAATACTACAATTTAGAATAAAAAAAATAAAATAAAATAAAATAAACAAATAAAATCACCGTAAATACAGAAGCTAAAAGATGATTAAATTATAGTGTGTTGTAGGCCTTAGAATATGTGCATTTTGAAGATGACGTTCATGAATTGTCCGTCTGCAGGGGAGGGGGGGTTCGACTTTGGATTTCAATCAAAAACAAGGTGATTGGTTGAAAATTAAAATATTTCTGTTTTATATTAATATGTATGGAGTGGGAGAAAAATACAATATTGCCTAAACGGTAGATTGAATTTTAATAAAATTTTCGTTCCAGGAAGGTTGTTTTGCTGTCCATACTCAGTTTTACAGTTAAATAAAATTCTGGTTTAAATTCTAAATTTAAAGTTGAATGAATGCATGATTGAAAATTGGAGAATCAATAATTGTTTTATGTATACAGGAAAACAATATTGACTGATTTTTATTTTAGGCAAACCAGATCCAGCTTTAATTCTTAAACAATATAGACCATTTTAGGCTAATGACAATATACACGACTTGCCGGTTGTCTGAAAGTGGCAAAAATGAGTTATTGCCCCTTTCTCAGGAGCAAGATTCGGATACAGCAATGCCTTCAATATGGGCCTCGGGGGGGAATCACCATCATAAGTTTGTTTATAGACAGTGACAGAAGCTGACAGGGACCTGAAATATCACTGAACTGTTCTAGAGTGAAAGAAGTCTGAAGAAATCATGTAAAAAATCCTTTGAAATAACTTTTTTCTGCAATTTTCAGTCCGTGCCTATACTTACAGCATGCATGAGGCAAGTTTACTCGTGGCTCGCGTTGCACTATGGGAAGGAAACATGGCGTTTTTTGCTATTTTTAGATGACCAGCTAGGCGTGTATTGATTTCCTGTTTCCTGTCAGACTTTTTGAAAAATGATGTGGGCGGGGTCTTACTTTTCATTATTCATTACTCATTATTTGATATAAATTCACGTCGACATCACTCGGTGACCATGTTGAGAATGTTTAATCAAATGTGTTACCTCCCCGGATATCATTTTTCACGGAAGCATATTGCTTCCATCAATCTTTCCATTTCCATTGTCAGATTTGATGTATCCTCGATGTTATTGAACGAAATGAGGTTGGCGTAAACACCTTACTGATTCAAAGCGAGAAATTGCCCTTGGAAAGTGCATTAAAGTTGGAAAAACTGCGAAGAATGAAAATAATTGAAAATATTGAGAGAAAAAAACAAAACAGGCAGTAAGTAAAATGACATGCAGGCGGCTGACGGGAAACAAGGAATCAAGTGTGGACGGCCTAAGCCAGCGAGCTGACAGGTACATTGATGCGTGACTTAATCCTGGTGGAATTTGTGTTTTATAATCTTCCACTATACCGTAGCTGCATGGAGCAGATTTTGAATTAGAATTGATATATAAACTGGTGTAAAGACGGTACCTAGGCTATGCATCAAATTATCTCACTATTCCAAGAAAAGACCAGTACCGGTATGCTTACATTGAGGCCATTGTCACTTGATTGGTTGTTTAGCATGTACAGCCCTCATCTACATTTTGAGGGCAAATAATTAAAGTAGAGGAAGGATTTACATTTCATGAGTAAAACCTATTTTCTTTATATTCATATACAATTGATTTGCAATTTAATAATTAATGATAAATAATTATAGCATTATACAAAGGCCTGAGCAGTACCCGGTAGGCATAATAACTTTCATCTGCAATCAGGGGAGGTAACCATGTCATGACTGAAATTCAGTTCTATTTGGGGTCTCAAATTTGCAGTGTTGTCAAAATATATCTTTTTTATGATCATCATGCTCATTAGACAAGTGAAGATTTGTTCTATGGAATATGATAAAAATGTTGGAAAATGTCCTGTTGCTAGATCGAACAACTGAATCATCCAGAACAAATAAAAAATATACTGTCAAATACTCCTGAAAGCATAATTTTACATCTTGATTTGAAAAATATTCCGAACGCATTAGGAATGAAGAAGTGAGTTCCGCCTCAGGTATCTTTACATAACTCTACAAAAGTTTGAAGTCAAAATATTCCATCAAAATGGAACAGAACACACCATTTACTTACATTAAGTATATAATAATCTCAGGAGGGACCATATAGCAGGATAGTAGAGCCTATAATTTCCACTTTAAAAACCATTCTACTTTTTTACTTCAGTCTAAAAAATACAGTTTTGGAAAGTCGGAAATATTCTGTCAAACTGCTCCAAAATGCGCCATTTCATGTTCTGATTTTCAAAAAAATTTCACAGAGAAATATAAAATAACCAAAAATACAAGCAAGAACTGTGTGATGAATTACGGTTTTATTCATCAAAATTTGGCCAAGATGTATCTCCAGCCAACCCAGAGCTTCTGGGCGTTAGCCGGCCCCCGGACCATCACCTTAATTGCTGGGATAGTTCCCCCCTCCCAACCGGGATATACTTCCGCCATGCCTGCTTAGCACACAGTACAGTTACCAGTCAGGAGACTTTTTAGTTTATCATCTCATGAAGTGATTTCTATCAAAATTCCCATTAATATATTTGTTTTTTCTTCCATTTTTTGTCGATTTGTAAGACTTATGCTATTTTACTTTGCATGAATTGAAAAGATATCTCTCTGTTCTTAAAAGAGACATATTACAGGATTTTATATTCCTTGAAAGCATGAATATGAAGAAAACGATCATTCTATCAAATTATACCTTTGCTCTTCAATGAGTTGCACGCATTACAAATTTTTCCTTGCGTATATTTTGTTTTGTGGAGGTACCTGTAAAGTAAATGTTTTTTATTTATATTGGCTGCATGCATTTTGTGAAGCCAATTTGTGCCAATTTGGTTGATTTGTTGTCAATTTTATCTTCCTAAAAATGTAATATACTGATGTTATGAGAGTAAGAGTTAATGATGTTCAAAATGGCATAAAATATCAAATAAAAACCTTGTGCAGCAAAAAACATAAATCGTCGTATTTTAGGAATAGAGGTCAATTTTCATATTACTTGAAAGAGTGAATGTTAATAACCAGCATTCACTCTGCCAAGTGTTTTTTCTTGATCACTGGTACAAGCGTGTCCCCTGACTGGTAATTATAGGCATTTGAACTACATTATTTTAAATACATAAATTGAAGCTGTCAGAGCAAATGGATACATGTAGGTTTGAAGAATTGAAAAGAATGTATGTCTTTAGAAGGTTAAGACTTCCGTACATGTAGATGACACTGACAAAGTATTATTTTATTCTTGTCCAGCCCAAGTTGTACACGTCTGTGGTGGAGGATGTACTGACCAATGTACGAGAGGCATTCCAGGATGAGGGAGTCGATGACCAAGTCCTGGAGGAGCTAAAACAGGTCACTATTCAACCATCAATCTGCATGCAAGTGGTAACGTGTCATTAGGGTTGACAGCAGTTTACCACTTCCTTAAAACCATCAACCAGTGTCTTTAGATCCCATTGTTCTGTTCATTAAAATTAGTAGTTTATCATCACTGACCCTCCCCCCCAATTTAGCCTTCACCCTGAAGATTTCTTTTATTTATTATTTTCATTCTGCATTGTCTAAGACAAGTTGTAATAGTAACGATAAGCATAGAAAGTTCCATTTCACATGCTTTGCCAGAGATAAGGGAGCATGTCAAAATTTGGACTGTTCTATTTGCATTTCCGCGTGAAAAACAGACGGTGTGTGCAGTCCAACTCTCTCAGCATTGGATCGGCACCCTGCAGTGGGATCGATCCTTTCTGGTTATTCGTACAACGATCGAAAGAAAGTTTTGGATGGTCCAAAAGGATCGGTCCAGCGCGAACTTTCGACTGCGCCGATAACAAAATCTGGCTGCAGCACATCCCAATCGGACCGGGCATGCGTGAAAAATGGACCGCATTCCACCGTCCAGATTTGACTGCTAAGGGAACAATTAATTAGAGAACAATCATATGTATTTATTCTGCAAACAGAATGAACAGAACTTTCACCCATCAGCTTGTTTCGACATATATTCATGTAGAATAGCTTGTGCTCAACTAAAAATAGAGGAAAAAAAACCGAACTGATAAATGAACTATTACTTTTAGTGAGCCTTAAGGTGGCTCGGCAGTATCCAAATTGACTGTCTGCGCAAGATGCGGCGCAGCCAAAAAAAGTACACTCTGTGCTATGTCACAGCGTTTTGAACATCATGGTTTCGTAACACCAAAATACAATGTCATAAACAAAATGAAGCCTTGTATGACTTCACTCCAGCTCTTTTCGAAAACAATAAGTGAAATTTATGAATGAATCATCTTCCTGCGTTATTAAATCAAAAAGTATTGCAGGACCTCCCCAATTTTGCATCTATACTAAATTTGGAACATAAACACTGAGTATGGAGAAAATGACATGGATTTTAGATATTCAAATAGCAATTGATGTAAACGTTCATCGTAATAATAGTATTGGATCCGTAGAGAAAATTAGGGAAACGGTATAATCATTCCAGTGTACAAATATTCAAAAATCTTGTGGGACCTCCCAGTTTTTAATCGATATTTGGAATCGGTATTAAAATGGGAAAGTTTAAACTGAATATGAAGAAAATGACATGGATTTCAATCTACTGTAGTGAGCCATCTTAACATGACAATATCAACGGTAACAGCATTATAACAGGGTATGAAATAGACAAACAAATTCTAGTTGCCCATCGGCAAGCACAGGCAATCAACACATCCAAATGCATTGCAATTTGAACAGAATTTGGTTGGCCAAAGGAAAATTTAGGTTGCCCCGGGCAACCGGGCAAAGGGCTATTTTGCACCCTGCTATAACTTGTCAGGTTACTACCTCAAATTTCATGCTATCCTGTAAGCTTACATTTATACCATTGTGTGGTGTTCAGGGCCTCAAAAGGTCTGCCAATGGTTCAGTTGCAAATCATTAAGAGAATAGAAGAGCCTGTCTGTTCACAGACTTTCCCCTGTCTTCTAACTCGGAAGACTGTCTTGAACTGGTGATAGCTGGCATAATTTTATACCTATGTACTTCCCAGTACTATATTTTCCAAGTATTCAAAGTGTCATTATTATGCTTGAATAGTGGGAAAAGATGGCACATTTGTATACAATTATTCCAGCTATTTACCAGCTCAAAATATAGTCTCCTGGGTTAAAAGATTGGAGAAAGCGAAATTACACAACCCAGTACAGCTGAAGTTACTGGTCTGTGAACAGACAGGCTATTTGTTCTTTAAATGATGTGCAACTGCAACTGAGTCATTGTGTTTTTTTATAATCTTGAAGCAACCAATCTTTCAGGATTTTTATGGCCACTGATCTAAGCCTCAATGCAGATCATGTGCCAGCAGATAAAGTACTACCGGTAATATAATACTCAACACAAGGGTCCAACTATTGTTTGTGGAATATTTTCAGTTGATTATTAATGTGTTTACTCTGGTTTATTCTCTAGTTGTGGCTGGCCAAGCTGAAACAAGCCAAAGCATTAGATCCCATTGGAGAGGTTGAACCTTTACTACCAACCACATATATGATGCCTCAACAACAGCAGCAACAACCACAAGTTCAGCCAGGTTAATAGCATTTTACACGTTGATGGAGATGGGAAATCCAAAGCAGCTTTGCTGATGTGCATGTGGATAAATCAATCGTGTTAGAATTGTTGTAATGTCCTGTTTCAATTCGAGTACTTTTTCATTTTTTTGCTCTCATCCATGGTTCAGTTCATTTCTCTTCGTTTGTGCTGTGATATAATAATGATACAATAATTTATTGGTTGGCAAATATTGGAGACAGACTGGACAAAACACATACTGTTCATACATTCAAACTTTGACAAGTTGACATTAAAGGGAGACAACTCTTCCAAAATGACATCATACCTGTTTGCCCGTGAGTCACCTTAATCATTTAAATGTAGTCTGTGAGGATTGAATCTATGCAGAGTTATGGTATTGTGGAGTTCCTCTTCTTGATATGCCCATGGGCCTAGTTTCAGGGTCAAATTCAATATTTACGATATTTTATGATGGATCATTGGATAAAAAGTTTTGTGTCTCATGGATTGATTCACTGTTTGGATTTCTGCTGCCAAAGATGTGCGAGGGTGTATTGAAGCCCATAAGGCTCTTGTTTATAATAATTTTCATCAACTCATTTGCATGATCACTTGATCACTTATATATTTTTAACTACATCTGATCAAATTATCAGACAATTCACTGGATCTAGTAAAATAACGAATGTATGATTGACCACATGTACTTCCTATGATTCCAGTTACAGCACTGCAACAGCAAATACAGCATGTCCAGCCTCTTCATATCACCTCCTCTGGTGAACTGATCAGCGCTGTGAGTATCGTTTTAGTATCTATGATATATCACACAAGCTTCATCAATCCTCACAGAGAATTCACCTGGGCCTTCCTGGTGATTTGAATGCATTCTCATACCTCAGTCTCTCGCTTTTAAGGGGATTGATCACTCTCCATCTCCATCACTCACCTAACTTTTCCCCAGGAGAGTTAATGATCACTCCCCTGGAAAATAAAAAAAAAGTAATGGGGAGTAATACTGACAAGAGGGAATCACTCTCACAATCCAGCGATCACTCTCACAATACAAAATCTAGGAGAGTGGTCAACAGCTCCCACAAACTGAGACCATTGTCTTTCTTATACCATCTCGTATATATTTCATCCCATACTCGTGATTTGAATTAGCATGTCAATATCTGAAGACTGCAGGTTTTGCTTTGACCCGCAATGTCCGTTTTCACTGGACAACAAAGGTAGTTTGGCAAGCATTGAAATTCAAAGCCAGTCAATACTCAAACCCTAATGTTGTCCAGGTGTGCTGGTTGGGTCTTTTCAAAGGAAGCCACCTAAATTTATTCATCTATTGGATCTATCGATACACTGGCTCACAAAGATGACTAAAGTAGAAACAGTGCTACTGGAGAATAATCATGTACTGCACAAGCCGATTTCTCTGTTGACACTTTGAAGAAGTCTTGATAGATCGGACCACCTATAAAGTATTCAAAATCTGAGGTGTATATTTCATCTGCAAACCAGAGACGAGCCAATCAGAACCTACTCAACGACTGTGTGTGGGGTGATGTTTTCTCTCTGTGTAGTTCCATCATTCCTTCTAATATGGAGAGAGGTGTAGGCAGATATGTAGTATATACTCAATCAGCTGGGTTCAAGATATCGATATTTCATTTCTATGTATAAATTCTTTCGAACAGAACCGGTGAGGTGATATATCAAGGCTAATTTGAAGAGTAAAAAGAGAAGTCAGCTTGTGTATGTCATGATGGAGAATAATATGTGCAATACAATGCATCACATTTTACTATTTATTATGCCACTGGTCATTATTCTCTCTATTCATTGGAACATTTGTCAGCTTGTTACGTATGTTATTGGTGAACTTTCTCCTCAGAGTGGTCCGGCTGCTGCTGCTACTATGGCATTACCTGCAGGGATTTTTCAACAGCAACTGGCAGCCCTCACAGCAGGGGGGATAACTCTACAACACACGGGTATGTGGAACATTTCATTGCGTTAATGAAGGGGGAGTAACTCTTCACACCTATGCTGGTTGCTGGTTAGAATTTCTTTTCTTTAGTTGGCTAACCAGTTACCATAAGCAGCCAGGGTTACCAGTCCAACACAACAATTAGTATGAAGAAAAAAAAAAATTATGTTTGTTTTTTGTCTAGAACATAAATTTGCTGACTTGTTGATTCTGGAGTAGAGCTCTTATTGTCTGAAAACGGTCATAAAAATTGCTATTTTGGTCTGTCACTCCCGCCCAACGTTGTATTTGAGTATAAAGCCCCTTCTCCTCCTCCTCCCCCCACTCAGAACTGGGATTACTGATCACCATTACGGCACTGGCTTGTTGATATTATTCCTTATTTTTAAGCAAGTTGACATCTCATTTGTTGTAGGTGCTAATCAGTATATCCACGTGGTTCCTAGCCTTGGCCATGGGGGGACAGGTCAGGCCCAGATGATGTCCTCAATAAACCTGGCACAGCCCACATCTTTAGTCCATCTCCAACAAGCACAGGCACAGGCTCACGCACAAGCACAGGCCCAAGCACAGGCACAACAGATCCATCTAGCACAGCAAGTACAGCAAGCACAGCAAGCACAGGTATAGTGTAGCGGCATTCTCAAAATACCTGTATATAATACATTATTTCAGTCTGAATGTCTCCAGTTCAGCTTTGAATCAAACTTTAACCCTTTCACCGATCTACCCCTGGGTTTGGCTTTATATAGGCTGGGTGTATATATTTAGACAGGGAATGATCGGTGAAAGGGTTAACTCTTTACCCCATACGGCCGCCTTTGAGCGCCTTGCACGCTCCCCCATAGAACCGCCTTTGAGCGCCTCGCACGCTGCCCCATAGAACCGTCTTTCAGCGTGTCATCGCTGTCCTCAGGAAGTTCCCATGTGGTGGATTACTTTTGCAATTTTTGCGTTTATTTTGAGTAAAACCTAATTAAAACTATACATTTTCAGAAAGCCAAAATTTAAATGAATCTGACTATATGGACTGTTGGTATGTTTTGTAGTAAGGATAAAATGAAATCGGGAGAGGAACAGAAATAATCGATGAAAAATGCGCGATTTGACAACAAATTTGTTTCGTGTGCTCCAAAACAAACGTTCGAAAAATCGTAAAACCTGCTTCCAAATTCCTGAATATTTCACGTAACGCGAGCATAAACTACCAAAGTATCTAACCTTGATGACTATCTCGTCAAATCTGCCCATCTGAGTTTATTTTATGTATTTTCCCGGGACCTGCTGCCTTCGCGGTAAATGTTTTCAGCCACCATTCTTTCCCAGTCGGCCTTCTGTTTGACAGTGACCATAGCGACCGAGTCACCACGTGACCTCTTCCTCCAACGTGATTGGCCACGTTCAACCTTGGCCAATCACTGAGGCTATGTTAATTTCACCTTATGAATATTTATTACCGTCTGTATTCTCCTTTATTTAACTATATCGTATTGAAACAGTTATATTTCGTTCTACACCTGCCATCTTGTGATGTCGCTGCCAAATCCCGATCCTACGGAGAATTAGCTTTACGATGATATACGGAAATATACGAATGGTTGCCGGAAAGCGGGAAGAGAACCTTGCAAAACGTGGCTAAAATGCGACAATTTCTTCGCTTTTTTCGTGATTTCCAACAGAAGTAAAGCGGACACAACACATTTTCTCACAAGTTTACTTATTTTTAGAATAAATGTTGCTGATATTGGTATAAAACGTGAACAAATGACGTAGAATGGGTCTGTGGGAGACCATTGGTAAATATTTCTCCACATGACATGGAACATAAAACGGGATATTTTACATCGCTGGAGAAGTATGAAAATTGAAAAGAGTCCATGGGTTGAGGATCTACGCCATTACAAATCTATTATGGGCCAGAGAGAGAAAATTCCCCACAATTCTATGAGGTAAAGAGTTAAGGTCTTTTATCTTACTTACAGTTGACTGGGAAGCAATGCATCCCGAGTTCGGTGCCATGATTTTGTAATGCATACGTTCCCCATTATCTGATGGTCATCGCGAAAATAGAACTGTTTTATTTGAAAAATAAGAAAATGTCGACCCGGATATGTTTACAACAGGGTGTGAGATCCCGAAATATGATGTGAATTACAATGACCTTGGTTTGGTGTTATCTGTTTTTTAACATTTTCCAAAATGCTCTGTAACAACTACAACACTTTGTTCAATAAGCCTTATTGGTTTTTATTCAATCATATCTGTTGACCTTTGTCTTTGACAACAATAGGCACATAATATTGTACAGTTAGATGGGACAGCAGATACAAGCTCAGAGGAAGAGGATGAGTTTGAGAATGACGAGAATGATGATGACAATGAAGAGGAACAAAATGAGGAAGAAAATGAATATCAGGGAGAAGAGGAGGTTTGTTTTGTGTAATATAGCTCCTGACCACATAGCTCATCATGCAGTTCCCTCAATTAGCCACAGCAATCGCCAATGCTGAGGCCAATGTTGTAACAAAAGTAACTTTGCTTCAGCAGTTTTAACATGGTGTTAAATGGGGAATATTTTAATGCCATGAGCATTTTTGCTGCAGTAGGAATCGTAATTGTGGGGCTTCTTATGGTAATCCCTTTAATAAGTCAATCCCCCCTATCAAAATTCAATCACCTGCAATTTTGGGAACAAAATTCAATCAATCATTCAAATAAATTTGATCACCCTCAAATCATAAAAATAACAAAGACTTAATGTATTATCTGCAAGAGTTTGAACCATATTTTTCAACTTCCTGTTCTTATAAATTTGATCACTCCCTGATTTTATAGTAGAAATTTTCACCTTGTGATTAGAGGGATATAACCACTATATTGCAGATTAATTAAAATTCACTTGTTCACGTATGCCCAGTGAAGACCTCAGAGCCAGACATCTGTTCACTCTCGGTTTCTTACTGCCAGGCGGTGGGAATACAACAGGATACCAAAGTGTGATCGAAGCTGCGGTTTCTTCAAATTATTCGACCAGAATTCTACAAAAAAATAACTGTATTAACCATATCTCCAAAAGTTGTAGCTTCAAAAAGAGTTTTAGATATTGACTCTGAGCTCAGCACTGGGCATGCACGGGTAACAAACAACCAAATAACCCATAAAATCTTATCTCAAGTTGCAAGAGCATAGTTTCCTATTATTGTAAAGTTTCCCATGAGAGTTACTATTTTAAATAAAGGTTGTGATCTTATTAAAACATTTCGATTACATTAGTTTTGCTTTGAGAATGATAGTTGAGAATTCTTGAGAAATACTGACTAAAATCTCTGTTTACCTAGGACTCGATCTATTCCTATTTCCATGTCATGATACTATAGTTCATGTCAAATAAAAATGCCCTGTCAACATAATTGTACTTTAGATCTTTCTACCTTGAGCACAACAGATCTTTCTACCTTGAGCACAACCTCTATTTGACCCGGCAGTATTTTTTAGGCAAGAAAACAAGCTCAAATTAGAGAAAACATTGAAGTCCCCAAATTCTGGCAAATCAGTTCGGCTTTAACTCAGTTATGATGCTTAATCAATGAGGAATGTCCTTGACTGTGTGTGGGTGCAATGATTTCAAAAACAAACAAAAAAAACAAAAAAAAAACAAACAAACAAACAAACAAAACAAATATAATCTTGTGCAATCAACTAGTACTAGTTTACACTGGATACTTCTGAAACTGTAGAATTGTTTAATTACCAGTACCGGTAGTTGATATTGTTCTCATCTGTATTCCAGGAAGAAATTATGATGCTCAGTCTTTATAGCCTCTACTGAATAAAAACCTTTAAATCTGCCGTAATTCCATTATGTTACATTCACTGATTCTGCAGGTGAAGGCATAAGCATTCTCTGAATGACCATTTCATTGAAGTAGTCCTCTATTTTGAGAACATGTCTGATTTGGGCACAGCATTTAACGCCACGATTTAAGGGCAATTTGAAGACTTCATACTATATGTAGGATTTGTGATTACAACTGGAGTATCATGTGGAAACCACATCAGATATGATCCTTTTATTGTATCTTTTTGTTAAATTTTAATTCCTAATATATTTGATCACCCCAACATGTTGGGTGAGAAAATTCACCTCCTGTGATTGAATCATTAGAGCATTTATCCTATAAAACTGTGATTGAATTCTGTTCAATGTTTTTGCCTGTAGGAACCTTTAAACTCTGAAGATGACGTGAGTGATGAGGATCCATCAGACCTGTTTGATACAGATAATGTTGTAGTATGTCAGTATGATAAGGTCAGTTCATAACTATAATGTTGTAGTATGTCAATGATAAGGTCAGTTCATAACTACGGTAATCCCTCAGACCTGTTTGAGACAGATAATGTTGTAGTATGTCAGTATGATAATGTCAGTTCATAACGATGGTAATCCCTCAGATCTGTTTGAGACAGATAATGTTGTAGTATGTCAGTATGATAATGTCAGTTCATAACTACGGTAATCCCTCAGACCTGTTTGAGACAGATAATGTTGTAGTATGTCAGTATGATAATATCAGTTCATAACGATGGTAATCCCTCAGACCTGTTTGAGACAGATAATGTTGTAGTATGTCAGTATGATCAGGTCAGTTCATAACTATGGTAATCCCCCAGACCTGTTTGATACAGATAATGTTGTAGTATGTCAGTATGATAAGGTCAGTTCATAACTACGGTAATCCCCCAGACCTGTTTGATACAGATAATGTTGTAGTATGTCAGTATGATAAGGTCAGTTCATAACGATGGTAAACCCCCAGACCTGTTTGATACAGATAATGTTGTAGTATGTCAGTATGATAAGGCCAGTTCATAACGATGGTAAACCCCCAGACCTGTTTGATACAGATAATGTTGTATCAGTATGATAAGGTCAGTTCATAACGATGGTAATCCCTCAGAGCTGTTTGATACAGATAATGTTGTAGTATGTCAGTATGATAAGGTCAGTTCATAACTATGGTAATCCCTCAGACCTGTTTGATACAGATAATGTTGTAGTATGTCAGTATGATAAGGTCAGTTCATAACTACGGTAATCCCCCAGACCTGTTTGATACAGATAATGTTGTATGTCAGTATGATATAAAGGTCAGTTCATAACTACGGTAATCCCCCAGACCTGTTTGATACAGATAATGTTGTAGTATGTCAGTATGATAAGGTCAGTTCATAACTACGGTAATCCCTCAGACCTGTTTGATACAGATAATGTTGTAGTATGTCAGTATGATAAGGTCAGTTCATAACTGTGGTAATCCCTCAGACCTGTTTGATACAGATAATGTTGTAGTATGTCAGTATGATAAGGTCAGTTCATAACTACGGTAATCCCTCAGACCTGTTTGATACAGATAATGTTGTAGTATGTCAGTATGATAAGGTCAGTTCATAACTACGGTCAGGGCCTGATCTAGACTTTTAGTTTGGGCACCCTTACCTGGCGCAGAGTGTGATAAGTTATAGTGAAATAGGCCGCGATGTGGGACTGTCGAAGCCCATGGAAGCTGTGGGAGTATTGAATGGTCTAAATACAGCCTGATAACTTAATATTTGGCAATAGTAATTGCATTAATATAGGTTTCAGCCTGTTCAGAGGGAATTTGCTAACAAAAATATATATATATTTTTTTTTTCTCATTTGGGCGCCCAAATTCATGGCGCCCAAACCCGTTATAACGGGTTCAAAAACGGCCTGGATCAGGCCCTGACGGTAATCCCCCAGACCTGTTTGATACAGATAATGTTGTAGTATGTCAGTATGATAAGGTCAGTTCATAACTACGGTAATCCCCCAGACCTGTTTGATACAGATAATGTTGTATGTCAGTATGATATAAAGGTCAGTTCATAACTACGGTAATCCCCCAGACCTGTTTGATACGGATAATGTTGTAGTATGTCAGTATGATAAGGTAAGTTCATAACTATGGTAATCCCCCAGACCTGTTTGATACAGATAATGTTGTAGTATGTCAGTATGATAAGGTCAGTTCATAACTGTGGTAATCCCTACAGACCTGTTTGATACAGATAATGTTGTAGTATGTCAGTATGATAAGGTCAGTTCATAACTACGGTAATCCCTACAGACCTGTTTGATACAGATAATTTTGTAGTATGAGATAAGGTCAGTTCATAGCTACGGTAAACCCACAGACTTGTTTGATACAGATAATGTTGTAGTATGTCAGTATGATAAGGTCAGTTCATAACTATGGTAATCCCTCAGACCTGTTTGATACAGATAATGTTGTAGTATCAGTATGATAAGGTCAGTTCATAACTGTGGTAATCCCTCAGACCTGTTTGATACAGATAATGTTGTAGTATGTCAGTATGATAAGGTCAGTTCATAACTGTGGTAATCCCTCAGACCTGTTTGATACAGATAATGTTGTAGTATGTCAGTATGATAAGGTCAGTTCATAACTGTGGTAATCCCTCAGACCTGTTTGATACAGATAATGTTGTAGTATGTCAGTATGATAAGGTCAGTTCATAACTACGGTAATCCCTCAGACCTGTTTGATACAGATAATGTTGTATGTCAGTATGATATAAAGGTCAGTTCATAACTACGGTAATCCCCCAGACCTGTTTGATACAGATAATGTTGTAGTATGTCAGTATGATAAGGTCAGTTCATAACTACGGTAATCCCCCAGACCTGTTTGATACAGATAATGTTGTATGTAAGTATGATAAGGTCAGTTCATAACTACAGTAATCCCCCAGACCTGTTTGATACAGATAATGTTGTAGTATGTCAGTATGATATAAAGGTCAGTTCATAACTACGGTAAACCCCCAGACCTGTTTGATACAGATAATGTTGTAGTATGTCAGTATGATAAGGTCAGTTCATAACTGTGGTAATCCGCCAGACCTGTTTGATACAGATAATGTTGTAGTATGTCAGTATGATAAGGTCAGTTCATAACTATGGTAATCCCCCAGACCTGTTTGATACAGATAATGTTGTAGTATGTCAGTATGATAAGGTCAGTTCATAACTACGGTAATCCCCCAGACCTGTTTGATACAGATAATGTTGTAGTATGTCAGTATGATAAGGTCAGTTCATAACTACGGTAATCCCCCAGACCTGTTTGATACAGATAATGTTGTAGTATGTCAGTATGATAAGGTCAGTTCATAACTACGGTAATCCCTCAGACCTGTTTGATACAGATAATGTTGTAGTATGTCAGTATAACCAGGTCAGTTCATAACTACGGTAATCCCCACAGATCTGTTTGATACAGATAATGTTGTAGTATGTCAGTATGATAAGGTCAGTTCATAACTACGGTAATCCCTACAGACCTGTTTGATACAGATAATGTTGTATGTCAGTATGATAAGGTCAGTTCATAACTACGGTAATCCCCCAGACCTGTTTGATACAGATAATGTTGTAGTATGTCAGTATGATAAGGTCAGTTCATAACTATGGTAATCCCCCAGACCTGTTTGATACAGATAATGTTGTAGTATGTCAGTATGATAAGGTCAGTTCATAACTACGGTAATCCCCCAGACCTGTTTGATACAGATAATGTTGTAGTATGTCAGTATGATATAAAGGTCAGTTCATAACTACAGTAATCCCCCAGACCTGTTTGATACGGATAATGTTGTAGTATGTCAGTATGATAAGGTCAGTTCATAACTACAGTAATCCCCCAGACCTGTTTGATACAGATAATGTTGCAGTATGTCAGTATGATAAGGTAAGTTCATAACTATGGTAATCCCCCAGACCTGTTTGATACAGATAATGTTATAGTATGTCAGTATGATAATGTCAGTTCATAACTGTGGTAATCCCTACAGACCTGTTTGATACAGATAATGTTGTAGTATGTCAGTATGATAAGGTCAGTTCATAACTGTGGTAATCCCTACAGACCTGTTTGATATGATACTAATGTTGTAGTATGTGAGTATGATAAGGTCAGTTCATAACTGCAGGGATTCATACAAGTCAAAAATTTTACCACCGAAAACTCAATATTACTCAAAATTGAGTTTTCACAATGGTGAAATTGAGTTTTCAATTTTTTTTACCGCCAACTCAAAGATTGCGATTGAGTTTTCAATTTTTTTTACCACCGATTCACCCATTGGTATTGAGTCCTCAAATATTACAACCACCACCATGCACAGGATGTTGTTGGTGTGTTTTAATATGGTCAATATATTATACTATGAGCAGGGGTTATTTTTGACAAAAAAATTTCATCTACCCAATATCCAAATTCCATAAAACTCATTTTATTCGGCGCGTCTTCAGCTAAAGTTTTCATCCAATGAAGTATAAAAACCAAGAGATTTACATGTACCGTACCACAAGATCAGTCTGAATAACATTGGACATATGGGAATCTATATCACAAATGAAATCGGTGCGAGAAAATAAGCAGTAATTGTTCAAAACAGCAAAGGATCGAACCAGGAAACATACCCTCTTGTCTGCAGTTAAATGCACCAAACACAGCCTCTGCAGATTGTTACTGAATTAAAGTTAATAAAGTTTTTACAGGAGACAGATCTGCCAAGTTCTAAGGTCTAAATTTTCTGGAAACTACCGAATATTTTGTATGGTCACATTCACTCAATGTTAATTTTTTTAAGCAAATTTCTTGAGTCTTATTTATCTCCTGTTAATTTTTTCCAAAATCCATTTCTAGAGGTCATCTCGTATTTAATTTCAGGTCTCCTAAAATTCCTTCGGGACAGGCCTATATAGATGTACATTATCCTCTGGCTACATTTTCAATGAAGGTTAATGCAAGTTAATACAGAAATATGTATAAATAATATGGCTTTTTCTAAAGTATGGTTTTCCATTACTCTTCCAACTATGAAATTGTATTGTTTATAATGAACGAGGAGTCAACTTTATGGAACAGATGAAGATAAAATATGCAGCCTGGTTTAATCGCAGCGTCAGTCGCATTGACATGTCACGAGTGAAGTTGTAGACCAGTCAATGTACTTTACAAAAATACAACCCGACATGATTGCAGGTCTTGGCTTGTACAAGTCATGCGAAATTTAGACGTTTAGCCTTGATGTATTTTCAATCCTTGACATGGCTGGACATTTCATTTTTTTTTACTTCGTGTTTGATGGATACTGAATGAACCGAACGTCGGCATCACAGCCCAGATTTAGCCGGGAAATATGGTCGACTGACTGCTGGCACGTGGCTCTACAAAGCCCAAGACTGTCGGGCTGTCATCCCTATTACGGTAATGGAAAGTTCCACTGACCCGGTGCTGTAAGCCCACGAGGCCTCCCGATGAATCGAATTGGACGAGTTCACTTTCAAAAGTGGGAAGTAAGGCACAAAAGTTTTCAACAACAACAACGTGGGGGCAGATTTTTCTTCCGTTTCGTAGACTATTTTCTTTGTATTTCATTTCTGAAACTCGCAACTCTGGCGGACATATTGACGACCTATGCGATTTAAAGATGACAACAACAATACACAGGGTCTGTTTGAAGTTGAAGAAAAAAAACTTTTACGGCGACAGATGGCCGATAAAACCTTTTGGGCGGCAGTCCCTGTTGTCAAACTTTAGTGATAGTCGGGAACCCTCGGTAGTACGAATGCAGGCTGCCAAACAATAAACGTTTGAGGGTTCCGGAAATAATGTATGCAAATTGTATCTGCCGCTACGTGGCACTGTGATCAGCATACTCGAAGGCGTTAACAACAACAACACCACGTGGTGGCATGCTCCCGGCGCCCGTGAAAGGTAAACTTGGTATCGTTTTCACGGTAAGATCATCCGATGATCGTAATTCGATTGAGTTTATTTCGTAATTTGGGCCTTCAAATTAACTTCGGCCATGTCTGGCTAATTGAGTTTTCCACGAAAAATTGAGTATTTGTCCAGTAAAACGAAAGCAATTGAGTTTCTTGCCATACGAATTGAGTTTTCAAATTTTTTTTACCACCGAATACCGGTGGTAAAAAGTGACTTGTATGAATCCCTGAACTGTGGTAATCCCTACAGACCTGTTTGATACAGATAATGTTGTAGTATGTCAGTATGATAAGGTCAGTTCATAACTACGGTAATCCCTACAGACCTGTTTGATACAGATAATGTTGTAGTATGTCAGTATGATAAGGTCAGTTCATAACTACGGTAATCCCCCAGACCTGTTTGATACAGATAATGTTGTAGTATGTCAGTATGATAAGGTCAGTTCATAACTACGGTAATCCCTCGGACTTGTTTGATACAGATAATGTTGTAGTGTGTCAGTATGATAAGGTCAGTTCGTAACTACGGTAATCCCCCAGACCTGTTTGATACAGATAATGTTGTAGTATGTCAGTATGATAAGGTCAGTTCATAACTACGGTAATCCCTCGGACTTGTTTGATACAGATAATGTCGTAGTGTGTCAGTATGATAAGGTCAGTTCATAACTATGGTAATCCCTCAGACCTGTTTGATACAGATAATGTCGTAGTGTGTCAGTATGATAAGGTCAGTTCATAACTACGTGTACCTCAGACCTGTTTGATAGATAATGTTGTAGTATACCAGTATGATAAGGTCAGTTCATAACTACGGTAACTTCAGACCTGTTTGATACAGATAATGTTGTAGTGTGTCAGTATGATAAGGTCAGTTCATAACTACGGTAATCCCCCAGACCTGTTTGATACAGATAATGTCGTAGTGTGTCAGTATGATAAGGTCAGTTCATAACTATGGTAATCCCCCAGACCTGTTTGATACAGATAATGTCGTAGTGTGTCAGTATGATAAGGTCAGTTCGTAACTACGGTAATCCCCCAGACCTGTTTGATACAGATAATGTTGTAGTATGTCAGTATGATAAGGTCAGTTCATAACTACGGTAATCCCTCGGACTTGTTTGATACAGATAATGTCGTAGTGTGTCAGTATGATAAGGTCAGTTCATAACTATGGTAATCCCCCAGACCTGTTTGATACAGATAATGTCGTAGTGTGTCAGTATGATAAGGTCAGTTCGTAACTACGGTAATCCCCCAGACCTGTTTGATACAGATAATGTTGTAGTATGTCAGTATGATAAGGTCAGTTCATAACTACGGTAATCCCTCGGACTTGTTTGATACAGATAATGTCGTAGTGTGTCAGTATGATAAGCTCAGTTCATAACTATGGTAATCCCTCAAATAATTCAATCCCTCTATTAAAATTCAGTCACCCCAAAATTACTTGGTGGTTCTAATAAATTTGATAACTCTTAAAAATCACTGAAATAACAAAGAAATAATGGATTATCCGCATGATTTTGGACCATTTTATCAACAATTTGATCACACAATGTTTATGGTGTGAAATTTCACTTCATGAAGTTGGATTATTAGAGAGATTACTGTAACCATGTATGTTAATGATATTACATGTATACATAATAATCGTGAATCTCCTGAGGCCACCATACTGGATAACTGGCAATTAATTTGGAATGCCGTCAGTCCAGTCACTTTCTAACTTTGTGTAAACAGCTAAAAAAATGGAAGTTTTGTGTGCATATTGTTTTGTTAATCCAATATGGATGCTACAGTGGCCATAGTGACAACCATATTAGAATATGATTGTGTGGTAAATGTCTATTGTGAGTATCCTCAAACTGATGGTGTATTCTGTAAACGGATGTTGTAGCTCTCAACTTCAGTTTGCTTTATTGAATGTCACCTGAATGATAATGATTTGTTTTATTATGCAACTGAAAACAGATGTTATCCTTTCTTTTGCAGATTAACAGAAGTAAAAACAAATGGAAATTTCACTTAAAAGATGGCATCATGAATCTCAATAGCAGAGACTATGTCTTTCAGAAGGCAACTGGTGATGCTGAATGGTAGTAGAAAATGGTGTACGCCATCTCGGTGAAATTCTGAATGCAAACTATGGGAGCATATCACACATCAGAAGAGGCTCTAAAATGATTTATTGGGCAATTCAGGATATGGGTCTGAGTTACAAGTCACAATATTCATTTATATAGGTCACCTGTGATCCGGTATTCGGGTGCAATTATTGACTTGGTTGGAAAGTTTGCTTTGGAAAGTGTCAAGGAAAAGCATTTTGTAAAAGTTCTGTTATGAAAGATTGTACACCATTTGCTTGAGTTAGTGTCCTTGGAATTCCATGATCAAAGTGCAGTGGCTTCAGTACAATGTACCAGATTCTGAGATGTCCGTTCGTTGCAGTCGCAGAGTGGAAAGATCACCATTACACAGTCGCAGACTTGAGAGATCTGGCAAGAAGTGCCAGTGGCTCTAGCCAGTTTTGAGAGATTAAGATTGAGAGTATTTGATGGTTGACTCAATTAAGTTTTGATTTGAATATTTTGTATATTTTGAACACCTGTTTCAGTCAACAGTAACTCAGTTACCTGTGCAGTTACAGAGGAGGGAATAGTTGATTCATTTTGTTCTCAGTTTGGATACAATAGGACTGTACCTGTACTTCATGTAGATAGCGTACCTGTCCGCTCATTGTACCGACAACCTGGTAACCAGGTCTGGGAAGATTCTGAGTATCAGTTGTTGGACCATGCACATTTGTATATTGAAGAATGGATTAATAGTCGAATGTTTTTACGAGTTGTACACAGTCATGACAGTAAGCATGGTGGGCAGGACCCTCGTCCCACCCCTCAACTGAGACTGAATACTTAATTGTTTGCTTCAACTCGAGTAGTCCTAGCAAGTCGAGTCAGTTCTTATTTTCAAGTCTATGATAAGACCTCTAATAATCAAATCTGTACATGTACTTCTCAGAGAGGTGACTGGATGTCTGTAATCTATTCTAGATTATAAATGATTAAGGCCATCATTAAAAGTATGTTGGTCGTATTTAACCCTACCAAAATACTCCCTACCCAAAACTTTTTATTGGCCTGTCTGCCAGTATTTTTTTCTTCAAATTTCATGCTAAATTCAGAGATAAAATCTGAGATACGGTTGGGTTATGCCTAACGAACATTTTTTTTGAGCATGGCCTAATGACTTTATGTTATGGCTTTTAAGCAAGAAAATAAGATCACGAGAATAAATGAAATGTCGTATTGTGAACTCCAGATCTGTTATCTCCCTTGATGGGACAATGCAGTCTGCAAGGGACATATTATCATGGTCTGATTGTGTAAGATGCTGGAGCATCACCTTTTCATATACTAATAGCGGATCTCCCCGGGCCACTTTCTGACAACACATAAGTGGACCAGATTTATGTTAAGAAATGTTTTAGTTAGTCTCTAAAATAATATATTCCTTCAGAACTATAATGTTGAACGATGATTGTGTAAATTCAAACTGAGCAAAGAGGTGTGTGACAAGAGTTCACTCACCTTTGTTCATTGTAAATACCATTCCCTTCAGATATATATATATATATATAAACACATTTCCTTTCAAGAGATACACATGTACCATCCCGTGTATGATATGCATTTTCAGTGATCAATAAATTTTCTTTTGAGTTCTATTTACAAAGGGAATTGGACCACATGAAAACTGACCTTCCGTCTTTCTATTGGAGCACTTGGTGAACCTTCATCGTTCTTCCTTGACACACTGCTGCATTTCTTTGTAATGTAGTTCCCCGCTGTGTAAGTATGAGGGACTATGGAAAAATGCTGTTGGTCCGTACGTGGTGCAGTGTGTCCATCCATGTGTCCATTCCAAATATTGTGAATGGAATATCTCAATAACAGAGAGAGTTTGATCTTTGGGCTCAAGATTTTTCGTAACCTATTTCAAAGGTCACAGAGGTCAAAATGTTGTGAATACAGTATCTGTGGGGCAAATTGAACTACTAGGGCCTTGATCTTTGGCACAATGATAGCTCATGATGGCCTCTCAAGTTCACTCGTGTTTGACATTGACCTTTTTCCAAAGGTCACAGTGACCTTGTGTAAAAATGTGACTTGCAGTTCTATTTGTTTGTCAACACAATATACAAGGACGAAATCGATCTATGGTCTCCATAATTGGCACAATACTGCTGTAAAAAGAGCCTCTATCTCAAGTTTACTCCTGACTGACATATTTTCGGTCACAGAGGTCAAAATGTTAGCAGCTGTCATATTTGCTTTTAATGCAATTTCGAAGATCAAATTGATCTAGGAAGTCTTTCTTGGATAGAATGCTGCTTTATAAGAGCTAGGTCAAGCTCACTATGGATTGACCTTGACCTATTTCCAAAGTCACGAGGGTCTAAATGTGAACATCTGTATATATGCTCCTTAACAATGTCGTGTACCCCATGAACAGTTATTCATTCAATAGAGAGCAGAGCCGTAGCCAGGATTTACAGAGGGGTGGTTCGCCTTCACCCCAAAAGGGCACATCAGGGGGTTCGCTGTATGAGAAAAGGGGCAAATAGAGGGTTCACTTTAGTGTTTGAAAAGGGCATTTATATGAGAAAAATATCTAAACATTTCTGAAAGGGGGGTTCACCCGAACCCAGAAAACCCTCTTTGGCTATGAGCCTGGAGAGCCTTGTCGAGAGAATTGTATCAGTGAAAGCAATGTTCGCTTTCAGACAGGCTTGGTTCAATGGTTCACCATGTTGTGAGTCCGGTAGAAAAATGGCAGATCAGTCTCATGACGTGTCCATGGATTCCCGGAGGTACAGCTTGTGCCATTCACCAACGTGTACCGGTGTCTGGAAATATAGGTTTGAGGGTCATAGCCAGGATGTATTGAGAGGTGGTTCGCTTTCATGTCAACGGGCATTCTATATATCTACACATCTGTGGTTTTGTTTTTGAGAAATAGGCCACATGGGGTTCGTGTCAATATGAATAGGGCATTTGTATATGAATGAAAAAAAATTAAAAAAATTCTATACTATAAAGGATTGATGGAGGCGTGTGTGCCCGTCCATCCGTCTGTCCGTCCATTTCACTGGGTAATAGTGTGAAAGAAGCAGTATGAGCCACTATCTTTAGATTATTGACGTGGAAACTATTTATGGACTAAGGCTGAATATTGAATGTCAGATCTGATGCTTGCTGAGTGTAGTACTGGATGGTGATGTTATCTTAGAAATGATGCCTTGTGACTAGGAGGGTGAAAAGGGTGTAGCGAAATGGGTAATGTCCTAGTAACTATTAAGAGAGCAAATTTTCTAAAAGTGAGGTTCCTCAAACCCCTGAACCTTCTCTTTGGCTACAGGCCTGGGTTTCTCGTTTGTGCCTGGCACTCCTTTGATAAGTCATCCGTAGCACCGATTTATTGTGGTCATTTTTGAAAGTGAGAATATCCTCTGAACATCGATATATATAAGTGCTGTTATTTATTTTTCTTGCAAGCAATTGTATGTGATGAATTGATTACTCGTGATTACAGAGAAATATCATCATGATCATCTGCTTGTAAACATTTGGTGCGCTGGAGTATGATATACATGATATATTGAACATTTGAACAGTGACTCCAATATTTGGTGCATCCAGTGTACAATAAAACATTTTCTAAACCCAAGTTTGTCGAATTTTTTTTTTTGTGCACAACAGTGGTGTTGGAAGATGATTTGACGCGGGATGGGCGGAATGTCTCCAAATACCATCACCGCCATACATGCTGAAGGCGCGACACGCTAGGGGGGTCCGGGGACATACCTCCTCCCTCCAAATTTGAATTGGGAGTCCATTTTTCGTGATCTGGAGCATTTTCAGAGGTTTCTTCAGAGCATTTACCTAATTCCCATGCTCCACTAAAACATGCTCCACAATGGAAACTATTACAGCAGCAGTTGTCGAGTTGTCGGTATCAAAATCTGCATGGGAGGGGTGGGAGGTGAAAGACCCCGACACCGACACCTTCCTAACCCCTGGCCCAGACCTGGGGTTTTTATACGCCCGCCCAAAAGGCGGACGTATTATGTGATGGCGGTTTTCGTCCGGATGTCCATCTGTCCGTCCCCCGTGTCCGGTCTTTTTCTGGGACAGTTTTTTATCCACAGTTCCAATTTTGGTGAGTGGATACCCTGGTGGGAGACGATGTGTCGCGGAGGTCAAGGTCAGAGGTCAAAGGTCACTGACCTAAAAAACAGGAAATCACTCAACTGTTCGTGTCCGGTCTATATCTGTGACCGTTTTCTATCCACAGTTGCAATTTTTACTCCTCAGCCCTACGGGCTCAGGAGTATTGTTATGGCCCTGGGGGTGTCTGTCCGAGCCGTATCTTGATAACTATTGCAAGGAAGTTCATGAAACTTACAGGTTATGATCCTTTTATTTTTATACGCCCGCCAAAAGGTTGACGTATTATGTGATGGCAGTTTCCGTCGGTCGGTCCGTCTGTCCGTCCCTCGTGTCCGGTCTATATCTGGGACAGTTTTCTATCCACAGTTCCAATTTTTGGTGAGTGGATACCTTACAGGGAGACGATGTGTCGCATACCAAAATGAAGGTCGAGGTCAGAGGCCAAAGTTCACTGGCCTGAAAAACAGGAAATCACTGAAATGCTGGTGTCAGGTCTATATCTGTAAACGTTTTCCATCCACAGTCGCAATTTTTCATGAGTGGATACGCTGGGTGGAGACGATGTGTCGCATACCGAAATTGAGGTCGAGGTCAAAGGTCACTTGCCTAAAATTAGGAAATCATTGACAGTTTTCTGTCTACAGTTTTAATTTTTGGTGAGTGGATGGCCTAGGGGGGAACGATGTGTTGCATACCGAATGTAGGTCGAGGTCAAAGGTCAGTGTGACTGAAAATCAGGAAATCATCAAAAATTTCAAATTTTTTGTGAGTGGATTCAGTAGGGGGAAATGAAGTGTCACATACAAAAAAAATAGGTCAAGGTCTAAGGTCAAAGATCACTGTGACCCGAAAATCAGGAAATTCTTAAAAATACAATTTTTGTGTCAGTAGGTACGTTAGGGGGACACGATGTGTCACCTACCAAAATGTAGGCCAAGGTCAAAGGTCAAGGTCACTGTGACCCCGAAATTGTTAAAAAATCATGATTTTTTTAGTCCATTGAGAAATTACGGGGAGCCGTTTTGTCCTGTACCAAAATTTAGATCCAGGTCAATAGTCAAGGCCACTGTGACCCCAGAATCAAGGTCGAAGGTCAGTGTGACCGAAAAATCAGGAAATCATCAAAAATCGCTAATTTTTTTGTGAGTGGATTCAGTAGGGGAAAATGAAGTGCCACATACCAAAAATTAGGTCAAGGTCAAAGGTCACTGTAATCCCAAACTCAGGAAATTATAAAAATAACATTTTTTTGTGTCAGTAGATACATTGGGGGGACACGGTGCGTCACATACCAAAATGTAGGTCAAGGTCAAGGTCACTGTGACCCTGAATTCGTGAAATTGTTAAAAATAATGATTTTTTGTGTCCGTTGAGGAATTACGGGGAGACGGTTTGTCATGCACCAAAATTTAGTTCAAGGTCAATAGTCCAGGTCACTGTGACACCAGAATCAAGAAATCTTTAAAATGTACTTTTTTTGTGTCAGTAGATACATTAGGGGGACATGATGTGTTACATACCAAAATGTATGTCAAGGCCGAACGTCCAGGTCACTGTGACCCCCAAAATCATGAAATTAATAAAAGTCATGATTTTTGTGTCCATTGATACATTGATCATGTAATGCGATCTTGCATTCTGTCCATTCATCCATTAACATTTGTTGTCCATGCGATATCTCTAGTTTCAAGGTATGGATGGGTACCAAACTATGAGTATACCTTACTCGCATGGCAAAGAGGAGCCATACATTTTGAGATCAATTTGTCAGTTCTTTCCCCTACATGTATATGCGATTTGTTCTGTGGAGTTATCTCCCATGTTTGAAACGGCTACTTTTGGTCAAACTGTTAAAAAACATACATTTACTAATTTAATGGGGAGACGGGTCCTTTATGAACTTCATACCTGTTTATTATCTCAAGAACAAAACTACTATTTTATTGTTTTTGACTATTGTCAATTTCAGTGTGGGATATGTGAGCTCTCGGCTCTTGTTTCAAGGTCAGCTGGTTACCAAGAGTTAAGCCCATTTTAATTTATCATTCAATATAAGATGTGATATATGTTACATTCTCAGAAGCACAAAATCAGACCTTTCTCTGGATTGCTAGCTACCGATTGGAATCAAGGCTAATAAACAACCATTGCAATTTAGACCAGTGTAATTCCAGATATACGAGCGTATATTGAAGCCCCTTGGGCTCTTGTTTACTTGTGCCTTTGAAACTTTCAAGTCTAACCGGTCATTAATTATTTTTTTACAATTTTTTTAAATTGTTCTACCATTTCCCAGTCTTCTAAAAACGGATCTACAAGTATGCATACATTAGCCCTACTTTTATACTGATTTACATACTCTTACTAGCATGTATCCAATCAAGAGCTCCATAGTAAAGTTGTATGTCAGCCATTGGTTCAGTGTAGTGAATGACTGGTCATTGGTTTGATCTAGAAGTCTATATTCCTCTGCATATTCAGCAGTACGGTATTGCCAGTCAGGCCGTATCCAGAGCCATAGTTCAAGTTCAGTTCGGTTCGTAATTTCCCCCTTTCAGAGAAGCACCTCCTTACGGAGTACATATTAATATACAATCAATTAGGAACCACTCAACATTTTATAGCTCAACTATCGTGCTGTGAAGCGAACATTTATTATACAATTCTACATTTGGACGAACTACTATCCTGAAAGTACATTTATACAATTCTATAATTTGGACGAACTACCATCCTGAAAGTACTGTGATCGTCTAACCATGTGAGCTTCCTAGCGGTGTATGGGATGTACTACTGTGAGTGTATTTTTTGCGGTCACTGAAAGACATCCAGGTACTTGATTCCCCAAGTGCCTCCGCTGGCGAAGGTCTAGCGTAGCAACTACACACTACAGTGTAGTTTCATCATCAGTCCATTTTACCCTGGACACCGAATCAGCCCAGCGCCTTGTGAATAGGCGAGTATATATGTAAGCGGTCACTGGCGAGGGGCGAACCCACGCCAGCTGTAGCACTCCGGGTCAGAGTCAAATACCCTAACCACTCGGCCACGACACGCTCACAGCTCACATGTTACTTCCGGAAAACGTATGAGCGCCCAAAATAGCAAATGTAAAAATTAAGAAAACTCGTTTTCTTTGGTTAATAGAACTGATAAATTTGTCCCATTACCCTAGCTTTGTCCGAACCACGAAACATCCACCGAAAACACCGTGTCAGATATACAGTAAATTACCCGGGATAAAAGCTTGAGGCCACTACTGATACACGAGATTGCCATAATTGTCGCATCCCTACGCTGTTGAGAAAAAAATAGTCCGACATTAAAAGTGTGAAAATCGACTTGTTATTTCGTCTAAAAGTTCTCAGAATGGATTTGAACGATAATAAACGCATATTTTATCGGAAAGGGCAACTTGTACTTTGTCTTGTCACAGGATTTTAGGAACCTGTGAGATCTGTCAAAATCGAAAGTAGTAAACCGCTTCTCTGTCGGACATGTCTTAATCAGCGACATGTCAAATAGAGGAGCGGTTATTAAGTCTGAGTTTTAATCAGATTGAGACGCGCTCGTAACATCCATGACGGCGGGACGTCGACTTGATCTCCACAGACACGCTCTCGTTATGTTCTAAATTCTAGGGTTTTTTGTGCTATCCAATGACCGATCGTACTGCTGAGCGCCGTGCCAGAGCATAGGAGGGAGGACAGGACCGGATGGCTCTGGTTTCGAGATTGGCCGGTGGTTATTCCTTTCATCACATGGGATATGTTTAACATTTAAAAAAATTATACATTTTTTTTTTCTTAAAAAAATAAAACAGCGGTTGAATTGTGAATAATATTTCAGAAAATTAACTGCCAGAAATGGGTTCGAACGCATTTCCAGCCATCTAGAACCCCAGAGCTTCCGGGGCCTAGGCGTTCGACCACTTTACGCTGACGCCAGGGCAATACGATCACAACTTTACATGTCTTTTTTTATACCTTGTCACTTTTTATACCCCTGTACATAGGGGTATACTGGATTTCGATTGTCTGTCCGTTCGTGTGTCAGTGGATCCATCCGTTCATCTGTCCGAGTTGTGGCTTGGGTTTGCATTTCGCATGCCATAACTCACTGCTATTCACTTCTACACCCATAAAAACATCTTGGTCTAGACTGTTAAGGGGCTGAGGAGTGTAGCACCTCTTGTGCCTCATGTTTGTGAGTGGATACACTAGGTCAAAACGATGTGTCGCGTACCGAAATTGAGGTCGGGTCATATAGGTCAAAGGTCACTGTGGCCAGGGAAACGGAAATTCATTGATCATTGACAATTTTCTATCTACAGTTTCAAGATTTGGTGAGTGGATACGGGGGGGGGGGCGATGTGTCACATACCAAATGTGGGTCAAGGTCAGAGGTCAAAGGCCAATGTGGCCTAAAAATCAGGAAATTATTGAAAATTGCAATTTTTGTGCGAGTGGATTCAGTAGGGGGAAAAGTGTTGCATACCAAAAATTAGGTCAAGCTCAAAGGTCACTGTGACCCCAAATTCAAGAAATCATTAAAAGTATATTTTTTTTGTGTCAGTATATACATTAGGGGGACAGGATGTGTCACGTACCAAAATGTAGGTCAAGGTCACTGTGACCTAAAATCCTGAAATTCTTAAAAATCTTGATTTTATGTCTGTAGATACATTAAGGGGAGACGATGGGTTGTGTACCAAAATTTATGTCAAGCTCACCCCAAAATCAGAAAATCATTAAAAGTCTCATTTATATGCCCATCGAAGACAAGGTTGTATAATCCGATGGTGAGTTCTGTCCATCTATCCGTCCATTAACGTTTGTTGTTCGTGCGATATCCCAGTTCCAAGGTATGGATTGGTACCAACCTTACTCTGAACCTTATTCATTTTGAGGTCAAATGTCAAGGTCACAGTCCCCCAAAACTGAATCCAGATTGACTGACTATTGTTAGGTTGGACTATTCAGAGTTGTCTCCCTACAAGTATATGGCAATTGTCCTGTGGAGTTCTCTCCTGTGTGATACATGTATGGAACATTCAGTTAAACTGTTGTGAAATAAATACCCTGCATTTACTATTTTAACTGGGAGAGGGGACCTGAACTTCATATCTTTTTATTAACTAAGAACAAAGGTTCATCACTTTTTTCACATTTTTCTTCCTTCATGAAAATTTGGGAATCTATTTGAAGGAAAATTAATATTTTCTTGTGTTGGACTATTGTCGATTTCATTGTGGGATATGTGAGCTCTCGGCTCTTGTTTCAAGGTCACCTAGTTACCAAGAGTTATGCCCCTTTAGTTTATTTAAGGTGTCATAAATGTTACGTTATCGCAAGCACAAAATCTTATACCTTTCTCTGGATTGCTGGCTACCATTTGGGACAAAGGCAATTAAACAACCTTGAAGTTGGACCAGTGTAATTTCAGATGTATGGACGTATATTGAAACCCATTTGGGCTCTTGTTATCGTCTGTGTGCGGTGACTGCGAACATTTCTCGAAACATCTTCCAACCCATCAAATGGCGAGCCGCGCCCATGTGCTAAAGGATTGAACCCAAGGCTACGTCTATACTTTTGGCGCTGGCAGTTTGTTTCCAGATGACATGTTCGCTTTGTGCGAACAGGAACAAAAACAGGCAAAAACACAATACAATGGGTTTTTTTTCTAATACAACAAAATGTTCGCTGTGTGCGTTGGGCTTTATCTGCGCCTCCATTTTGCCAATAGAAATATAGCTAGGGCGCAAATTAGAGCGCGTTCTAAATTTTTTAATTGTGCCTTAGGCCCTATATGCGCAGTAGTATAGAAAGGCTAAATTGAGGTCTCTTCAGGTTCGATAACTGTTTGAACAATTCCTCCCCTGATTAGGACATTTCTGCCCAGGAATTGTTCAAACAGAGTTATCGAACCTGAAGAAACCTCAATTTGATCTTTTACTACTAATCAAATTGACGTCACGATGACGTCACACGCCGGGGGTCAACGGGCCCAAAGATGCTCGTGCACTTAATGCAGGGTCAAATCCAATTTGACGTCACTATGACGTCACATTTATGTTAATTGTTATCGGACCGGAGTCTCCGGCAATGTCCGGCCATCTCTGGGATAATATAATGGTCAATAAGCCTTTATCCGCCCTTCCAAAGCATCAATGGAATGCACGTCATCAAATATGGTCCCCGACAATATTGACAGCTATATGGCCAGCATAAATGGCAAGTGGGGAACCCTCAGTTTCTGCACATAGCCATACAGCGAGAGAAGGGAAATCCCCCCCTGGTCCTAGCGGGAGTCGAATACGTACTGCACGCTCCAGAAGCGGGCACGTTATCCACTGCACCACGAGTCAACCCATACTACTAGGCAAGGTTGAAAATACCCTAATATACCTACCAGAGGACGGCTATGGTGTAGGCCCATTCCGGCGCAGTGGACAATGTTTAAGCTAACGGGAAACCCACTCATGGACATTTGCGGTATGGGGTGTAGTCCTTTGTTTTCTTCATCTCCACCTGTAGAACACGATGGGAGGGGCCATGCGCCAGTAGCGCTGGGGTGGACGTTTTGGGGTCTAGGTGGACCCATAGTGGTCCGATTGAGTTGTGTGGGGTGTCATCGTGAAGCATTCGTGGGGAAGCGTCCAACTGGATGGGATGGAACTGACCTCATTCTGCGCATGCGCAGTAGAAAAAGTACATTGGAATGGACGTTTTGGGGTCGCGGTGGGGCGATAATGGTTCGATTGGGCCGTATGAGGTGTCAATGTGTAGCTCGCATGGGGGTCCATTCCACTGGCCTGCTGTGTCGTCCATTTTCAACATTCTGCGCATGCGCAGTCATGGAATTGTGGGAAAAGGGCATTGGGAGGGAAGTTTTTGGGGTCGAGGTGAACCATCCGTGGTCCAAATAAACCGTGTCGGGTGTCATCTTGAAGCTTGCGTGGGGTAGAGTCAGACTGGCGTATTTTTTATTGGAAGTCGCGCAAATCTGCGCATGCGCAGTTGGAGTGTAGTAAGTAAAGTGGTCATTTTGGGGGGTGCGTGGGGGTGTGTTTGAACGATTGAGGGACCATTCTTGGTCCGAATGCATCATGTGAGGTGTCAAAGTGAAGCCCTCGTGGTGCAGACAACGTCTTGGGGGATATCCACATCATCTGTGACATCATTGGTGACGTCATCAGTAGGAGTAGTAGCCAAAGTGCGCATTTTGGGGGTGTGAAGAAAGGTGTTTGGAGTAGAGATGGACCATCCGTGGTCCAAATGGACCGTATGAGGCCTTATTTTGAAGTTCTCTTGGGGTAGCGTCGGATTGGACTGGTATCTTGTCCGGTTTGATCATTCTGCGCATGCGCTGTCTGGCCGTAGTGTAGAAAGCAGGCATTTTAGGGGTTCGTGGGGGTCTGTTGAGTGATTGAGAGAGCATTCGTGGTCCTAATAGTCCGTGCAGTGTGTCAAATTGAAGCTCTCGTGGTATAGACCACGACTTGAGGGATGTCCACGTCATCTGTGACGTCATTGGTGAAGTCATCAGTAGGAGTAGTAGCCAAAGTGGGCATTTTGGGGTGTGAAGGAGGGTGTTTGGGGTGGAGATGGCCCATTCGTGGTCCAAATGGCCCGTGAGGCGTGCCCAACGCCCGTCAACGCCCGGTGGTGGTGGTGGGGGTGGTTGTACATATGGGGATTAACACGTGTCCCTCATCAGTCCGGGACGACGAATGGTATGTTTTTTGTTGAAAGTCCTGGGGGAGCGTCCATTGTGAGTGCGTGTATGCGTGAGTGTGTTTGTGGGTGCGCGCGCGCGTGTGTGTGTGTGAACATTTTGCTTAGTCGTCTCTCTGGTCTTAGTAGGCCGTGTATGGTGTCAAATTGAAGCTCTCGTGGTATAGACCACGACGTGAGGGATGTCCACGTCATCTGTGACGTCATTGGTGACGTCATCAGTAGGAGTAGTAGCCAAAGTGGGCAATTTGGGGTATGAAGGAAGGTGTTTGGGGTAGAGATGGCCTATACTTGGGCCAGGTGGACCGTGTAGGGTGTCAAATTGAAGATCGCGTGGTGTAGACCACGACATGAAGGATGTCCACGTCATCTGTAACCATAGTGGGCATTTTGTGGGTGTGAAGGAAGGTGTTTGGGATAGAGATGGACCATCCGTGGTCCAAATGGCCCGTGAGGCGTGTCAACGACCGTCAACGCCCATTCGACTCCAGCTAGGCCCAGGGAGATTGCCCTTCTCTCGCTGTATGGCTATGTGGAAAAACGGAGGGTTCCCCACTTGCCATTTATGCTGAGCATAGTGCTGACGATATTGTCGGGGACCATGTTTGATGACGTGCATTCCGGGAGATTAACCTTGGAAGTCACTGGGGTCTTATGTCGGGGCAGATCACTCTTGCTGGATCGTCACGTGACCGGATGTCCGGTCACGTGACGATCCAGCAAGAGTGATTTGCCCTTACATAAGACCCCTGTGACCTTCAATGTTAATGTTCCGGAATGCACGTCATCAAACATGGTTCCCGACAATATCGCCAGCATAAATAGCAAGTGGGGAACCCTCCGTTTCTCCACATAGCCATACAACGAGAGAAGGGAAATCCACCTGGGCCTAGCTGGAGTCGAATGGGCGTTGACGGTCGTTGACACGCCTCACGGACCATTTGGACCACGGATGGTCCATCTCTACCCCAAACACCTTCCTTCATACACTAATGCCGTCACAGATGACGTGGACATCCCTCAAGTCGTGGTCTATACCACGAGAGCTTCAATTTGACACCCTACACGACCCATTAGGATCAGAGAGACGGCTAAGCACAATGTTACACACACACACGCGCGCGCACACACACACACACACGCACGCACGCACGCACGCACGCACGCACTCACAATGGACGCTCCTCCATGACTTCCAACAATAGCCATACCATTCGCCGTCCCGTACTGATCAGGGACACGTGCTAATCCCTATATGTAGAGACACCACCACCACCACCACCTGGCGTTGACGGGCGTTGGGCACGCCTCACGGGCCATTTGGACCACGGATGGGCCATCTCTACCCCAAACACGTTTCTTCACACCCCAAAATGCCCACTTTGGCTACTACTCCTACTGCTGAAGTCACCAGTGACGTCACAGATGACGTGGACATCCCTCAAGTCGTGGTGTACACCACGAGAGCTTCAATTTGACACCCTACACGGCCTATTAGTACCAAGAATGGTCCCTCAATCACTCAACAGACCCCACGAATCCCGAAAATGGCTGCTTTCTATACTACGGACAGACTGCGCATGCGCAGAATGATGAAGCCGGACCAGACACCAGTCCAATCCGACGCTACCCCAAGAGAACTTCAAACTAAGGCCTCATACGGTTCATTTGGACCAGGGATGGTCCATCTCTACCCCAAACACCTTCCTTCACACCCCCAAAATGCCCACTGTGGCTACTACTCCTACTGATGACGTCATCAATGACGTCACAGATGACGTAGACGTCCCTCAAGTCGTGGTCTACACCACGAGGGCTTCACTTTGACACCTCACACGAGGCATTCGGATCAAGAATGGTCCCTCAATCGTTCAAACATACCCCCACGCACCCCCCACCACTTTACTTACCACACCTCAACTGCGCATGCGCAGATTGGCGCGACTTCCAATGAAAAACACGCCAGTCTGACTCTACCCCACGAAAGCTTCAAGATGACACCCCACACGGTCCATTTGGACCACGGATGGTTCACCTCGACCCTAAAACGTCCCTTTCAATGCCCTTTTCCCACAATTCCCTGTCTGCGCATGCGCAGAATGTTGAAAACGGACGACACACCAGTCCAGTCGGATGAACCCCCACGCGAGTTACACATTGACACCTCATACGGCCCAGTCGGACCATTATCGCCCCACCGCGACCCCAAAACGTCCATTCCAATGCACTTTTTATACTGCGCATGCGCAGAATGACGTCAGTTCCACCCTACACCCATCCAGTTGGACGTTCTCCCACGAATGCTTCACGATGACACCTCGCAACACCCAATCGCACTACTATGCGTCCATCTAGACCCCAAAACGTCCAACCCGCGCTACTTACCCAGTGCGCATGCGCACAGTAACTTTCCAAAAAAATTCAACGCATGGCCTCGAGACCCCTCCCATCGTGTTCGAGATGAAGAAAACAAGAGGCCACACTCCGGTGCAGTGGATAACGTGCCCGCTTCTGGAGCGCGCAGTACGGGTTCGACTCTCGCTAGGACTAGGGGGGATTTCCCTTCTCTCGCTGTATGGCTATGTGGAGAAACTGAGGGCTCCCCACTTGCCATTTATGCTGGGCATATAGCTGGCGATATTGTCGGGGACCATGTTTGATGACGTGCATTCCATTGATGCTTTGGAAGGGCGGATAAAGGCTTATTGACTATTACATTCTCCCGGAGATGGCCGGACATTGCCGGAGATTCTCGGATTCTCGATGCGACAACAATTAACATAGATGGGACGTCATAGTGACGTCAAAGTGGATTTGATCCCGCATTAAGTGCACGAGCATCTTTGGGCCCGTTGACCGCCGAATGTCATGTGACCGGATGTGACGTCATCGTGACGTCAATTTGGTAAGTAGTAAAAGGGGAAATTGAGGTCTCTTCAGGTTCGATGACTCTGTTTGAACAATTCCTGGGCAGAAATGTGCGAATCAGGGGAGATAACCAGGAATTGTTCAGAGTTATCGAACCTGGAGAGACCTCAATTTAGCCTTTCTATACTACTATGCGCCCTATTAGAGAATATGGCGCAGTTGGGGCGTGATTAGGGGTCACGCTCAAAATAATAGCACGAATATTGTACTCATAGGGCGAGTTAGGGAGCAATTAGAGAATGCATGAATTGAAGATGCAAATAAAGTCGAAAACACTGAAGAAGAAGAAGAAAAACTATTACGTTACTAATTAAGTCAAATTTTACCTTGCATGTAAATATATTTTAATCTACAATGTGCATTCCTGGTTTGAATTACATTTATACGAAATACCATGTACTGGTACTACAGTCCGCTGTTGTAGAATTAGTACATTAGGATGCCATCTGATGGTTTTGCTCACTCTTCCTTGCGTCTTCAAATTTTGGTCAACTAACCTGGTTGGGGGGGGGGGGGGGGGGAGGAATGGGGCACTTTCCGCTCCTCCTGTTGTTTCTTTGCTCCTATCTTCGGAATGACAGAAACTTGAATGCTGATACTCCGTGATTTTGTAGTTTATCATATTGAGGTCATTTTGAACCTATTTGCATAACCCCCAAGCAGGGGGGCATGGGTAAATTCAAGATGACGACCATGTGGGGTACCAGAAAAGCAATGTCATTTTTCTTCAAGATTCCTGCTTTTCTACGAGAAAAAATGGGCAAAAGCTGTTTTATTTCACATCAGATTATTATTTACAAAGGATCTGGCGCGGTTTAATGAGATTTTGACTAATGAAGTGAGGTTTGGAGTGCCAAAATGAAATATCGCGTACGAAATAATTTTTTCAGTCATCTTAAAGTATATTATCTTGGTTTAAGCTCTGAGTATTTTTGTAGGCCCTGGGTCTTATGTTTTTTTAATAACAGCATCTTGAAGTAGTCATTTTTGCAAAATCGTATATTTTGAGGTGAAAACAGCACATTTTTCTCTCTGTAAACATATGAAGCCAGTCCAGAACCAAAACCGGGTTTGGGCAACAATAAACTATTGACACGGTCAATATTTCGGGGTTAAGTTTATCTTGGTTCAAGATTCTGTTATTAAAAATTCGTAAGACTTGTGGCCTACAAAATACTCAGAGCATAAGACGCTGACTGAATTTTTTTTTTCGTACTTAATATTTCATTTTTTGCTCTCCAAACCGCACCTCATGGGGACCAAAATCTCATTGAACCGCGCCATGTCCTTCATCATGCAGTTTTTGCGAAGAAAACACATAAATAAAAAAATCGAAAAATCTGACCGAAAAATCGTCCAAAAATGACTTTTTCAATAACGTCACTGTGGCGTCATCATAGCGGCCATCTTGGATGGCGGTACTATACACCCCAAGTCAAAACGCCCTTTTCAATAAGGATTACTATTGGTATTCCTTGAACTATTCCTGGGCGATTTCTTGTGTAGAATTTAGTATGGCTTTGATTGTGATTGCTCATGTAAGCGCCATGAGAATATCGCATTATATTGTGCTCATTCATCATATATCCTCTGGGAATCCCGAGTTAATTATGCTCTCGATTTGATACCCGTGCCGAGTTATTTTCTATAATTACATCCATATCACCAGATTTGACCTGAGCGCTTTGTGGTGTATCGCACGAAGCCCCCCCCCCCACTTGCGTCGTAGATCCAGTGCTATGCGTATGCACACTCGAGAAGTAGTAGAGAAAGGGCATTTTTGATGCGAATGGGATTTCTGTGGGGAAAATGCTGGCTATACTTGGCCCAAATGTGCCATGCTTGTTCTATTAAAGATCTCGTGTACAATAAGACTGGGGTGCTGACGTTGACCATTGATACGGTGAAGTGCGATCCTGTGCACCGAGCGTCACTTGGAAGAGAAATTTGGGTTACCACTCAAACAGGCTCTGAAAAATGCGGTCAAAATGCGAATACGTTGATAGCGATATTAATGGTCATCATGTCGACTCTTAACATCGCAAAGCCCCAACAGGTCAAAATATCGAGATGGTCGACAGGACAACCCTTAATATCGCATTCCGATGTGAAGACTCGTTGCGATGTTAAGGGCTTCTGCAACGCTGGGCACTACCTACTGTTGATAACAGAAAAAAACACTCACCAAATCACCAAAATCCTGTTGAATGGGCATGAAGTTTAAAATGTTTTTCTTGAAAACCAATATGTCTACCTGTCTTTTGTTAACATCAGCCAGTAAAGATAAAGGTCATTAACGTTTGACTAACCAGACAACATGTTATTGTGCAGTAAATATTAGCATGAATGATGTACTTCCCTTGTAATCCAAACGTATTTTTTATTATCAAACAATTTGTCTTTGACATTTTTAAAAGCGAATTCCTTCGTAACTATTGTGGAAGTGCCCCCTATATATTTTCGCTATCCCAAAGGCTAGAGGACTGAAACTTACCACACTAGATCTTTGGTTCAAGCTCTACTAGAAAATGTCCAAGATATTCGCTATGATAACGTCACAGAAACGTCATGTTCAAAGAGGTACTGTTTGGACGATTTTCGGTCAAATTTTTCGAATTTTTATTTATGTGCTTTCTTCGCAAAAACTGTATGATAAATTAGTCAATAATAATCTTATATGAAATAAAATAGGTTTTACCCTGTTTTCCATTCAGCAAAGCAAAACTTTTGAAGATATCTGACGAAAATATCACTTTTCTGGTACCCCAAGTTCCCGCTAAGTCACGGAGTCTCATCTCTAAATGTTTTGTCGTTCCGGAGATAGGAGCAAACAACCAACAAGGGGGAGAGGTGGGGGGCCTAAACTGCCTCCCTCTCAGGTCATGTAGGGTTAACTTGGATTATAGCCTTGTTGAATCTACAGATTCTGCTCGTTTAAGACTGTACACCGTCTGTTATCACACACACGTATTCCTAGTTGACCATGTTACCAAGCTAGAACCCTACCTAGCATTTACTAAGACTAGCTCCATGTATAAGAGTGGTCATTGGTACGATTCCCGCAAATGGCTAAATTATCATTGCTTCGTGAGAGGCTGAACTCTATACCAAATTCTCATTTCTATAGGACTATCTAGATATTGACATCATTTTTGAGATAAATCTGATGTCAATATAATCGTCAATATTGTCAATGACTTCCAACACTTCTTACATGATTCCGCAGCATTTGTGAACTTGCAAACCAAATGGCATAGTCCGAAAATAGAATAGCCCATTTTGGTGAATATTGCAGTCTTTTTCTTCGCATGCTCGCTCATAGGATTCTGCCGATATCAAATACTATTCTCAAATCTATCTTCGTGGAATAGCTGTCAGTTTGTGAAAAACTGTGACCTTGTTGAGACCAACGTTTATTTAATCCGCGGATGAACCTATGTCTCTTTCACTCCTTGTTTACCCGATGATCCAGACCAACGTTTCGCCCCTCTTTGCCGCTAGGGATGCTTTACCTGTGTTACCTAATAATCGTGCCTTAATGCTTGGTTCATGAAAGATTCTTCATACTAACGGTGATTGGCTGATAGCTGGACAACATTGTAGCAAATTGAATCTGAACTATGACTGGGACGTGATGCGTACCCCTATCATTTCTTCACTAGGTTAAATAATACCCAAAAGGCCGTTCATAAAATCGATCACCATGCAGTAATCCTCAATAATTGGATGTTAAAAGCGCCCCTAGCGGCCAAAATGTCGGTCTGAATCGGCGAGGGAACAAGGAGAGGATTACATGGGCGCAATTGAGACTCCATAATCAATATAAATGAGATGAAAATAGCCATGTTATTTTTAGCCGAAACTATTCATGAATTGTACACGGACGTAGCGTAATCTCATGGCATACGATAGCTGGGACTGCTTGCCTCTGATTGGAACGGCATTACCTAATTTAATGTCGCGTTCAGTTAGATGTGTGTGACCAGGGACGTCTGTCAATGTGACACTGTTGTGCTCTAATGAAGCTCTATTATCGCAATTCATTCTGAGTCTGAATTAAGGTAAATTGTGAAAAGTACGTCTACTTTTGTGACGCTAATCCCTCCACGCAAAATGTATTGTTTTAGCATGATTGCATGGACCAATTTTGCCTTTCCTTCTCTATTGATCTTGTAGTCATTACTCCTACTTTAACAACAATTGCAAAAGGCGCCAACAACTTTCTATTCTTTACATAGGACTGCAATACAAGCGTCTAGTCCGTCATTCTATATTCAGCCGTCGTCCATTAAAGAATTTCCGCGTACGTCATCCAAAGACCTAATTCATATAGCATTAGCACCAAATTAACAACCTGATCCCTTATATCCAACCTACGATTTCTGCTTTTGGAGTAATAACAACAGTCTTTCGCTAACCTATTCCTGATATCCAAAACATATTTATCCTGTGTCAATTTTCTCTGATATTCATACTTCCTCGAAGATTGCATGATTTCAATGGCCGCTCGCTGTTCTATCATACAAAAGTTAAAATGTTGTGAAACCTGAACTCACATGTGAGAGTGCACTGTATACAAACAATACAAATAAGGCATTTGATACAAGCTATTGTTGTACAAACACTTTGATATTGCTGTTTTTTTTAAAATTATATTTCTTTGGGTATTTTCTTTCAAATATGGCGCAGAAGATTTTCCTTTAATAACGGTTTTATTTCTCACGAACAGGGCGCATCTTGTGGTGTTCCACAGGGATCAACTATATGGCCGCTTTTTTCATCCTTTATGTCAATGATATGCCTAAAGTTTTTATCCCAGTTTTTGTCTTGGAATACTGTACTCTCTTACAAAAGGAGCTATGACCAATTTAAATCTGATGTAGGCTATGGAAATAAAATTGATATGTCAAATCATATATTATACCACAAGGAAACAAACATTAATTTTGTTCTTATATGGTGTTAGTTAAACTTTTAGTTCCAGTTACAGAAGTTAAGCATCTGAGTGTGTTGTTAACCTCAGATCTAAAATTTGGGCACATAAGAGCTATTTGTTCCAAAGCTTTTAATATGCTTGGTTTTATTAAAACGAGTTAAATGCTAGAGGATTTTAAATCATTATATTCATCAGTTGTGAGTAGAAAATTGGAATAATTCGATAGTTTAGGCACCACACATTCAAACCAAACCTTGAATGGACTTAGATAAGTATTATAGGATTTCTATGTTATAAAGCTGGTGTAAACTAATTTGACATTGGACATCGTTATTCTCTACCAGTTTTACAAAACAGATCTGTATATCTGACCATCTTGCATCCTATTTTAAAAAGCAAATTGGAGTACTCATATATTTTATCTGGAATACTCGTAATACACCTACATGGGTTTCAAGAATCATCCATTGTTTTTACCACTCAAAAGTATGATAAATTTACGGAAATATTCCAGTTTACATTTCGAAAAGTTCATATATCGACATCTTTAGCAATAAATATGTATATCTTGTCTTTTGTATACATTTGAGCCCATGATGTGCTACATGTTTCTGTTTGGATTGTTTTTAATATATGTTAATGGCCGTATATTTACCGATCTGTTCGAGTTCTATTTTTGTGTGGCGACAATGTAAGGACGAGCTTGCGAGTCCGGATATTCACCACACACGAAATAGGACTAGTCCACATCAGCCAGTCGCATGTGTATTTTTCTAGAGGTCTCAGCAAGTTCACATTCACTCGAATTCAATTTCTATCGTTGGGTAAATTTCAAAATTCCACATGTTTCACGTAGATAGATCTGAGCAAGGGATATTTACAGATTCCTATGACCGGGGTTGTTAAGGAAAATACCACATTTACCATTCAACCAGGTTGTTAAGTTTTCGGACAATGTCATTTGGTTTTGGATGTGCGTCATCCAAGTTCTACAAAATGATGCGACATTAGTTAGAAGGCACTGGCAATGTTTGCAATATTAATGACATTATAATCCACACTAGAACGTGGGAGGAACAAATGAAGTGTCTAAAGGAAGTTTCGAAATAGTGCCGCGACCCATACACATAATTCAGCAGTCGGTCCGACCCGTGGCAAAAAAAAATCGGGTAAGAGGTAGTATCGACTTTCGCCGATTTAACCAAAAGAAAACACGAAAAGGAAATGGGGTGGGTCACACGGAAATTCTTCCAAGGCTCCGAACGAGCTATCTACGTACACGGATATTTACGGAGACAAATGAGTGTCAGATCCGACATGATCAATGATCGCAAGACCTATTCTTTATGATCAGAGATATAGAGATATAAAATACCAAATTGAATGAACACAAGATAGTTTCTTGTCAACAAAAAAGAATCTGTCAACAGCCCTCAATGCTGCCGAAAAGACATCGTGGCAGTCATGTGATCAAAAGGTATCGTTTTTGCAAAACTTGACCCGTTTTTCTTATATTTCTTCTACAAAACTAAAAGAGGGGCAAGGTTTGCGTATCGGGTATGTAAAACATTATTGTTAGTGTTGATACCATCATCGGTGATATCTGTTACAAGTCCTAAACGGTAATAGTGTATTGAGCAAATAATGGTAAACACATATGAACAGATCGAATCATTCTTTATTTGCACCGGTTTAGCGATGTACATACAATGTGTCCCTGTTTTTACCATATAGTACAATAATTTCCATCATTTTACTGTACGTTCTATAAGATGTAACTGTATAAATAGATAACTTCATAAAATAAATAATTGAAAATTTATGTGAAAACAATATATCCTTAAAATATAACAGTACGATCGCAGATAAGGAAATTTATATTTTTATATAACATGGCATATAATGTCCAAGATAATATACATGCTTGATATTTTTAAGTATTCTGATCATCTCATGAAAGTACATATTGTTAAAAACATAAGATAAACGCATCATTATTGGGTTGGTGGAAAACGATGCCGACGTACTGACAAGAAGTAATATGACCCCACAGACAAATCTACTGAATGCATATTTCTAAAAACATGTCAAGAACCAAATAGACCTTTGATAATTTGTATCCCAGCCATGTTTTTATTGTAGCTGTTCATGTGGACATATTGAATGATATGACCACACGATCCTAGGACCAGTTTGAGCGGTATTAGATACAAATAGTTCAGAGTGATGATGTAATAGACCTATCAAGTCATCTGTTGGAAAATGCTGAACTATGTGACCACCAAATAGTAAAAAATGGCCCAAACGAGGGACTATATATTGAATGTAAACTTGCATTCAGAGCAAATACCTGTGAGGACCGACACCTAGATTAAAGTGACCCTGGATTAAAACTGACTTTCATGGAACTCATTTATGCTCTTTGCAAATGGAGAAACGAATTGTTTGCAGTTACAGAACTCGATTGAGGGACGGAATTCTAAAATTTATCTTGAATATCCCGAAATATCTCCTGGGTGTTTAGCACGCGGTTGAGTAACATATTTAATGCAATAAATTTGTTTTGGCGCATGGCCAGATTTCGAAAGTAAAGCTAGCATGTGTATATTTACCCAAGCTAAGTCCTCCATTGTGCCTTCCGAAACATATCTGTCGTTATGGTGATAACGAGATGAGTATTTCTGCCATTTAAAGGGCATGTGGCTGCTTTTTAAACCTTTTCTCGGTCGAAATATATCACTCGGTGCATACTGGAGCCTTGGAACTACTGGAGAAGAAAACAGAATTTAAGGACTTACACAATCCAAGCATATCCATGATGTATAAGAAGAAGAACATTGGTCTCAAAAGGCACCCTTGTTGGCCTCCAGTCGGACAGTTAACAACAAATCTTTCGATGGACGATAATCACGTGCAGGTTAGTCAAGTCCAATGCCCGTGTATTTCCAGGCAAGACGTCAAGTGATGTATAGCAATGTCCATAAGCAAAAAACATCAGTAAACATAAAAAAGATTGAGGAGAAAACACAGTGGTTTTTGAGAGCCATAGAACGGAAAATATTTGACAAGTCATCTATTAATCATTTGTTCGAGTATAAAAGACAGCTTAGTAGCCAAATATCAGAAGCAGTTGGCCCTGATCACCGAAATGCGCAAACATGAGTTTACGGAAAATTAGTACAAAAACAAACAGAACTTGTAAACAGAAATCGAGTTTGACAGTACAGAGGCATCGGACACAGATATTGACATGCACAGTAGGACATTCATATCAACGACATGCTACCAGAGTCTATAACAATGTTAAACAAGACAAACTCGATGAGGATCTATCCAGTGGAGGGGAATCTGAATATAGAATAAAACTAAATTATATGATATAAATCGAGAAAATGTGAACAAAAATATATGAATTTATATGTTCCCTTGAATTTGTTTTGTTATTCATCGTCTTCATATAAATCTGTGTTCTGTTAAATCATTCCGTTGATCTTTATAGTGAAGGCAGATGTTTGTCGCCTTCGGATTGTTATGGGATTTAACAATGCTGGACTTCGGCAGTTGTTGGGTTATTTTACCTAAAGTTAATACAAACTCATTCTTTCTTGCACTACCGTGACAAACCGATGAATTTCGTTTTGTAATACAAACAGTGGTAGCAACCAAACTGTGTAATACAAGCAATGGTAGCAATCAACCTTGTAACAGGTCAGGTGTACGAAGCTACCACAGTTCCATCGTAGCGATAAAGGCTTGGCTGTTGGAACAACATAGAGTCTCGCTGGCATCATTGAGACCATTTCTCTCTTGTAACAAACTAGCTTTTGCTCATATTTTATTGATGCCTGGTTGGACTTTGGTGTTGATAATGTCGTGTGAAAAGGGCCCTTCGAGTATGGACACAGCCAATTATCGGTTGAATCATTTGTATGCTGTAGCCGATTGTTTCGTTGGATTAAAAACTAAAGAATGCATACGAGACGTAGTCTTGGGACGTGATGTTATCGAAAATAGCGAGAAGCATATTCTGATCGTGCCAAGTCGGAACTAAGAACCATTCTTTTCCGCCATCTCCTTTCCCGAACATACTTGACAACTTCCTCAGTAACAACGTCTCTGCTTTGGACATGGCCGTCACTCTTGCACGTCGGAAGAAATGAAGTTTTCTCGGATTTCCTGTCTGAAGACTGGCGATGCGATTCTCAGCGTTGGTGGATTTACCAACTTTGAAATATACGGATTCGTTCATTCTGATTATATAGACATATCCCTTGTCAGCCGAAGTGGGGAAGCTGAAGGGAAGCTGCGGAGAACGTTGCCGCTGATGCTGTGGAGAAAAAGGCCGACGCTGACGCTGTGGGGGCCAGAAAGGTGACCATGCATCAAATGAACTGGGGAAGCCGAAGGGAAGCTGCGGAGAACGTTGCCGCTGATGCTGTGGAGAAAAAGGCCGACGCTGACGCTGTGGGGACCAGAAAGGTGACCATGCCTTTACTGAAAATCGATGACAAATTTCTCAATAATAACGCTTCTACTTTCGACATGGCTTTGACCCCTGCACACTGGACGAAATGAAGTTTTCTTGGATTCCCAGTCTGTAGATTGGCGATCCTACTGTTGGCGTTGGTGGACTTACCAACTTTGAAATAAAGAGATCCCTTCATTCCGATTATATAGACATATCCCTCGTCAGTCGGGGTGATGGAGCAGAAGGGACGCTGGGCAGAAAGTTGAGGAGAAAAAGACGGTGGCGCTGAAAATAAAATGGGGAAAATAGTGTCATTATATGAAAACGGTCATATGTCGAAATTCTTCATGAAAGACGGATGCCTACAGCAAGTCCAATCTGAGAGGGAGAGAAATATAGTGTCATAGCGACTCGCCGCCATCGTAGCTATGCATGTTGCCTATCCGTTACCGTACCGGTTATAAAAATATGAACACCGAGCACTCACGCAATAGACTCTGAGCTATAACCACAACCCCCCACCCGCTGGGGAATTTTGTCGTCACTGTTTTCCTGAAAGCTCAACTCATTACCAGTTGAAAAAAGCTTGTTTGCACTTCAGGCACCAGGGCGTTTGCCATTTAGAGCCTTTTATAGTTGAGTACCCCTAATTTTCAATATTGAATGATAAAGATTGGGGGGTAGGGTTATGGTTATAATTTTGTCCAGTCTATTATTTCATCAAACTGTAACATGCCTGGTGTCAATATTTACACGAATGAATCATGTCTAACATAGTTTACGATTTTGACGGAAATATGCGAAATTGGTACATGAATCTGGCGTCATGATGGCGTCACCTATAATATAAAGCGTATACTTTCTGCTATACCGCTGATAGTGAGTCAGCCAACTGAACAAAAGTGCGGTGAAAAATATTTTTATTGCATTATGTGTTGGAATCTGGTTGATATAAAGTGGCAATTGCGGTAGGATCAGACAATATTTTCATTTTTGACCATTAACGTCATGCATGACGTCACAGACGCCGTCTGAGAACATGTAGGCCTAATCCACTTATCCACAGTTGTTAACGTAACTTCAACCAGAAAGATATGAAAAATTCTAATTTGGTGACTTCGTAGCTCAACTTATTGGACCTACTTTGAGCTTATTTACATACTATTCTGTACACAGGGTAGATTCAGCATTGGTAAATTCAATATGGCGGCCATGCGGTTCTATCGACATTTTTCCTCACCAAATTATCGAGGCATCAAATTTGCGGCATTTTTCTTATCGCAATTTACTCATTCATCGCGTTGAACCTATTCCGGGTTATCGGACTACCTTGAGTCAATTTTGGACTTTTCTGGAAGAAGCATCATGAGCAAATTCAAAATGGCGGCCGGTATGTGTTATCTGAATTTAGTGTATCTCTTTCCAATAGGAATATTTTTCTACACCAGATCATATCTTTCCCAAGATTGAGCTCATTCATACCAGTCAGTCATGTCAGGCTCAGCATCAGCTAATTTGCTTGACTTTCTGTGGGATCAAGGAAAAAAAATGACGTTTTTCTTCCAATTTCGGTACCTTTTCACCTTGTATTGAAGACATTTGGCATTTTTATCCCAGGGCTTATCATTTCGTTGCTTGTTTCCCCAACCATGCACAGCAGTGAGAACAAATTCAAGATGGCAGCCATGAAAACGTCCGATATGCCATTTTATTTGCCTTTTCTTTTCCTTAATATGGTCATTTTTCATCTTGAATTACACTTTCTTCTGGTCGATTTGCTTAAAGTCACAGCTTCTTATTTCATTCTCATTTTGAGATTATATTTTGGTAATTCAAACTAGGAGCGATGTGGGTAATTTGTTTTGCTCTTTTTAATTATTTCTTCAAACAGATAAATGATTGAATAGCTCTTTTCAAAAAATTTCGACATCATAGCTTATCATTATATGTTTTTTTCAATAGCTTTCTGTTTGAAGCATAATTGGCAAATCGAAATTCTATGTAGCCCTGAGGTGCCATCTCCAACATTTATATCTACATTTTTGTGTTTGCTTCTTCTCATAAATTCTACCATAACCTCAAATAATGTATATGTCAAAACCAATCATCTCCATAGTATAGGTTATTTGTGAACCTTTGTGAGCAACGTTCAATCGGTCTGACTAAAATGTCAACATACTGCAACACGAAATGCTGCAGTCCCCCTCATTCTCCCACAATGAATTGTATCTAGCTCAATAAACAGAATAAATATGCCTAAATGTGTAACTGATTAAGACATTTCGACTGATGGATATAAAATTATTCAAAATTCATTCAATAAGAAATGCCAATGGCTGATTCTACACTTGTCCTGGGAGGTATTGGCATAGGGGACGAGTAGTGAACGTGTTGGGTGTGAGAGAGGTATTAACATTCTCCTAGTCCTTCACCGTCGCTATAAACTGTAATCACGCAAAGCTATGTAAACACATGATTGTGTCACAATGCCGTCACATTGGGTATAATATATATGAAGGCAATCCGATACGATGAATGATATATGCAGCATGCTGATCGTTGGGGTACATCACATTCTAAAGAATGCAACACCCTAATTAAGCGCTACCGCAAATGTGTGTGACAGAGAAAAAGCGAGAGAGAGAAAGAGAACGTCGCGTTCAGCAATAAATGCGAATATGTCAATGATGCTTTGACAATATATGTTGACAATACCACCTGCGGTGCCATCAAATATTGCGACTGGCAACCCACTTACTTTGCGTCTATTGCAAATGTTCTAAAATATTATATTAGATACATGTATCGCAATAGAAATAAATCAGCTAGCTAGGAAGTCACACTCATCATGCAATTGATCTCTATTTGGACTTAAATCACGACATTCAGAAAACTGTCTATTTACAGACAGATGACCACAGAGATCCCTATGATGGTATAGAGTAACTTTCTTATTTCCACTCCATTTAGGGCAGAATTTTTTGCTCCAGGTTAATTTGCATTTCAGATAATCACTGATAATATTATTATGTTATGGTGCCATACTCATAGTATGTCGGTGTCAAATATGTGTTAACTGTTTCTTAAATGTGATATAATCATTTAGTGCAATATACAACTTTTTCAAATATACCAAAATATGCTATAGTTTGAAGTACAGTATCAACTTGAATGGCATTTTTCTATCTATACGCCCATTCCATAATTGTGTTCGTGCTTGAAATATTTGACCACTTTTCATTATGCTGACAGCCCCAAAAACATGTTTACGTGAAGATAAAAAGTGATTCGATCATCAAATATGCATTTCCAATAAATTTCCTGGTGATTTGAACAATATTAATTCGATTATTTATGATATTGATCACAGAATTCAGCGGAAGGCGGAAATATCATCTTAAACAATGAAGACACATTATGACATCATCATGTAGTCATGGTCGCCTCAAACATGTTTAAATATCACATATTTATTTAGTGCATTATATATCCTTTGCAAAAGTATCATATATACCATATTTTGAAACTCAAGGACTAGTCATATGGTGTTTTTCTATCTATATCCCCATTCCAGTATTGTATTAGTGCTTGGAAATTCGACTCCCGTTATGCTGACAACCCATAAACTTGTTTTCATGAGAATAATTAATGATCTCCAATCATCAGTAATGTATGCTCAATACATTTCTAGTTGATTGTAGCTGAAAATATCTGATTAGTCATGATATTGATCATGAAGTTCCGAGGAGGGTGAAAATGTCATTTTTGACAATGTTGTTACACTTTGATGTTTTCATGACGTTATTATCGTCTCAAACATGTTTAAATGTGACATAGTCATTTAGTACATTATATAACTCTTCGAAAAGTACCAAACATGCCATAGTTTGAAGTTCTATAATTAGTCGAGTGGTGCTTTTCTATCCATACCCCCTTTCAGAAATAGATTTTCATACCACAATGATGCTAGAGTTTCAAAGTCCCATCAATCCCAAACGCCCCCCCGTCCAGTGTGCAAATCAGTAGTTTTCAACTTGGCACATGATAGGCTTTCAGGAAAACACGGCAAAACTCCCCAGGGGTGGAGGGGGGGGGGGACCTATTGTTGGCTCACGGACTAACTAGAACTTCTGCTCAATTTACATCAAACGGCACTGGAAATACGTTACTAATGGTCGAAGATAACCTTTTGTCTTCATGAAAACATGTTTCGGTGCTGTCAGCGTAATATAAAAGTTCCAAATTTCAAGCACTTTGACGTTGTCTGTCATGGGGGGTATAGTCATGAAATGCAGTTAACCGTTGGACATGATGTGGAAAACCATATTTAATATCTATGGAAAGAGACATAATTACCACAAATGAAAATATATTAGATGCTGACATGGTGTGAATATGGCGTGATTATCTAATTATTGACAAGAACGCAAGTAGTTAACCTGTCTGGCTGGCAACAAAACCCCAAATGAGCTGGTCACGTGACCAATTTGGGGCCAGTCGATTCTGGGAATGAAAGGTCCCGGATGTAGAAAAACACGTGATCATTTGGAGCCAGCCGGTTCTGGAGAATGAAATGTCCCGGATGTTGAAATACATGTGTATCCGTAAGGTGTTTAACAAAGGAGGGTGGGGTTATAAAGGTGAATTTGGGGGTATCCCCCCCACTTCACAAATGATAAAAAAGTAAAACGGTGTGTTTATACTTGTATATTTAAAATATATTAAGTTAAATATATAAGGGGTTTTGTATGTTTAAAAAAATAAAATGTATACTTCTAATTTGCAGGGATTTTTCGTGTAGGTTTTTCTGGTGTTTTAATTTAGTTTCTGCTCAAAAGTTAGAAGTTCCTACTTCGAAGATCTGGTTGGGACTGTACTCTGAAATACGCCAGCTACTTAGATTTCTCCATTTACAGTTTTAATATTACAATATTTTCGTTATTTTGGAATTACACCATCTTAACATGGCAGTGTGACTGACGTCACGAATCCTACGAAGTAGGGTAGGCATTAGG